>CM042856.1:6363118-6455118 GCA_023658055.1 Thaleichthys pacificus
CAGCCACCCCGACCTGCGGGTGTTCGTCAGCGCCGAGGCGGCCTCCACGCCCGAGGGCCACATCATCCCGCAGGGCATCCTGGAGAACGCCATCAAGATCACCAACGAGCCCCCCACGGGCATGCACGCCAACCTGCACAAGGCCCTGGACAACTTCACCCAGGTAACACACACACACACACACACACATACAAACACAACATTTACATATATACATGTACAAACACATACATATACAAACACACACATATCCTGTATATGCACACACACACGCACACAGACAAATTACCAAGCAGGTGCAAGCATGGCATCATGCCATTCATTTTGGAAAACTCTACCCATTTCAACACACACACACACACACACACACCCCTTAAGTAGCAGCTGAGGTATTTCCATGTCGATTCCAGTTTGTAGTGGTTCCATCAACATGCCAATTTACTGGAGCAGATGGTAGAAGGGACCTCTGTCTGACCTTTAGCCTGCGGTGACCCGTGAGTGTGTGAGTGTGTGTGAGTGTGTGTGTGAGTGTGTGTGCTTCTGCTCATCTGTTGGTCTTAGTGTTCGATAGCACGAAGGACACACAGAGTAAACAAGATATTGACGTAAACGAGGAGGAAACAGGAAGTAAACAGAAAGCCAGTGATGTCGTTTTGAACTAGTCGCTCCGTGTCTCTCCCAGCTCAGAGGTGAGGTGTCCATCGCTGGGCCAGGCCGCAGAACCAACGCAGCCCTGCATATTATACTGCTCTCTCCAACGCAGCCCTGCATATTATACTGGTCTCTCCAACGCAGCCCAGCATATTATACTGCTCTCTCCAATGCAGCCTTGCATATTATACTGCTCTCTCCAACGCAGCCCTGCATATTATACTGGTCTCTCCAACGCAGCCCTGCATATTATACTGGTCTCTCCAATGCAGCCCTGCATATTATACTGCTCTCTCCATCCCCCACCTCCTCCTCTAACTTATCACTTCATTTCATCTCTCCATCAATCCACCTCTTTCACTTATCAGTTCATTTCAGTTCATAGGCGATGCTTAGGTTTCGCCTTTTCTCTCCCTTTCTCGCTCCCTTTCTATATATACATCCAATATATATATATTTTGCACTCTCTCACTCTCTTTCGATCTCTTGCTCTCATTCTCCCTCTACCTCTCTCTCTCTTCCTCTCATACCATTACCTCGGTCCCCTCCTCCCATTCCCACACACTTTACCTAAAGTGCTGATGTGTATCTGCCTGATAAGTGGACTAACCCCCCCTCCCCTATCCCCCCCCCTCCTCGCTACAACCCCCAACCCCCACCCTACCAGACTTCCATAGCGACCGGCCTCTCTCCCAGGGAGGTCCCCCAAGGTAATGCTGGGGAGGATTCCAGTCATGCGTCGTCAGTGAAAGCTAATCAATGCGGCGCTCTCCCTGGGTAATGGCCCACCCGCATGGCCCAGGCCCCGGCCAAGCTTGACAAACGACACTTTCTGTTCTCCTGACCTTTTCAACGGGAGACACAAACATCCCCGACGTCGGTGTCCATCCGCGGGGCCTCATGTGAAGCGTGAGGCTCCGCCCCTCCCCCCCCCCGGAGCCAGCTCTGGTTCTCTCTTTCTCGCTCTTCTGACGGTGTGGGTGCAGCTCGGTGGTTAGAGCATTTTGCCTGCTGGATCCCAGGTTCAAATCCCTGTGTCGTCGCATTGGATTGAAGCGACCACTAAAAGAGCATATGCTTGTCTGAACTGGCGTGGTCAGTGCAGAAAGGGATTCCGGCACCTTCTGCAGCAGTTCTGTGAAGCAGGATGGGAAGGATTTGCTGCGCTATGTTCATCTCAAAATAAATCCTTGGGCAAGTTTGTCTACGTGTGTGAAATATACAGGTGTTTTCATTGCAGCCGCGGAAGAGGTTACGAGCACGACGTTTACATTTGCCCTCGACAGGGTTGCCATGGGAATTACGAATCAAGATTTACATGGTTATTAAATATTGAGAGTTTACGTTTCATTAAATGTGAAGGCTGGTCCTGCATGTTTGCACCCTTCTGGTCTACTCCTGTGACTCTCTGCCACCAGGAATGTGTGTGTGCGTGTGTGTATTCACTAGGAATGTGTGTGTACCTGGCTGTGTGTACCTGCCTATGTGTGCTGTGAGTGTGCATGCTTGTCTGTTTGTCTGTGTGTGTGTGTGTGTGTGTCTGTGTGTGTGTGTCCTCTCTCCAGTCCGCTGCTCATGAATGCAGTGGGTACGGCTTCTCTTTCAGCTGTGCTGAGAGGAGAGCCGCTGTGCGCAGAATATCAACTAACTCCCCGTCTGCGTGTAGGAGTGTCTCTGCCTCGCAGAGTGTGTGTACGCGCACGCGTGTGTCCGCATTCATCTGGACGTGGGCGTTTCGGTGTGTGTGCGCGTGCATCCGGATGTACATGTGTGTGTGTGTGTGTGTGTGTGAGAGAGAGAGAGAGAGAGAGAGAGAGAGAGAGAGAGAGAGTTTGGATGTGTTGTAAGAGTCAGCTCCCTTGGGACCTGAGAGAGAGGGGGGGGGGGCAGGGGGGGGGGGGTCGTGTGTGTGGGCAGCCCTCGGCACGACCCCCGGGCGTACCCATGCCGGAGCAGAGAGCCTCTCCGTGTCCGTCTCTCCGCAGGGGGGGGGGTCCTCTAACTCTCCGTCCCTCCGCAGGGGGTGTCCGTCTAACTCTCCGTCTCTCCGCAGGGGGTGTCCGTCTAACTCTCCGTCCCTCCGCAGGGGGGGTCCTCTAACTCTCCGTCTCTCCGCAGGGGGTGTCCGTCTAACTCTCCGTCCCTCCGCAGGGGGGGTCCTCTAACTCTCCGTCTCTCCGCAGGGGGGGGGTCCGTCTAACTCTCCGTCTCTCCGCAGGGGGGGGGTCCGTCTAACTCTCCGTCCCTCAGGATCGCCCCGTCGTTTACGTCGTCCGCTCGACTCCCCTCGTCAGGAATAACGAGCACGCGGAGCCCGACGGCCCTGACACCTTGTGACAATTAAAAAGGGAAAATCGTCACCCAAGTTTATTGCTTTCTCGACGTTTCCGCAGTCGCTGTGTGCAGGGGGGGGTCCGGGGCTGTGGTTGTCATAGAGAAGGTGCCAGCGCTTGAAACTGTTCAGTCAGCACACCTGGTATGTGACACCCCCCCCCCCCCCCCCCCCCGACAAGTGACGTTGTCCTCATTCCACTCAGTCACGTCTGCCTCTTTGTGATTTATTTGCTCTGTCGGGGTCAGGACACGCTGGAGATGTGCGCCCGGGAGAACGAGTTCAAGGCCATCCTGTTCTCGCTGTGCTACTTCCACGCCGTGGTGGCCGAGAGGCGGAAGTTCGGCGCGCAGGGCTGGAACCGCTCCTACCCCTTCAACACGGGAGACCTCACCATCTCCGTCTACGTGCTCTACAACTACCTGGAGGCCAACCCCAAGGTGACGGGCCCGAGTGTGTATGTGACAGAGAGAGAGAGTGTGTCTGTGTGTGTGTGTGTGTGAGAGGGAGAGAGAGAGCGATAGCCTGTGTGAGTGCGCGCGCGACCTTTGTGTGCGCGCGTTTGCCTGTCTTGCGTGTGCATCCACGGGCGCGTGCGTGTCTGTACGTGTGTGCGTTTGTGTGGATCTAAAACGGCCCTGGGGCACACCCGTGTGTCGCAGGTGCCGTACGACGACCTGCGTTACCTGTTTGGGGAGATCATGTACGGAGGTCACATCACCGATGACTGGGACCGCCGTCTGTGCCGGACCTACCTGGAGGAGTTCATCAGGCCAGAGATGATGGAGGGAGAGCACTGCTTGGCCCCCGGCTTCCCCCTGCCCGGAAACATGGACTACAACAGCTACCACCAGGTGAGACCCAAAGACTACAACTACCATCAGTTGGTTGCCAAAGACTACAATTTCTGTCAGGTGTGACTCAGAAACTACAATTCCCAGGAGGATATCGAATATTTTTGAAGACTCCAATTAACATAACTGCTACAGAACACTTCTACTGTACAGTGGGATGTTGATTGTATATTTTACGTCATGGATTACCAGTACAGTATTTAGGTGTTTATTTATACAACTAGGAATGTCAATGTAAACTATCAAGCTAAAAACAAAATCAACATGTTTGCAGCAGGACTTGGAAAAACACTCAACAGAAAGTATACAAAAAGCCAAACTTTTCCACCATTTTCCCCAATGACATCTTTCAGTACTTCAAACAGTTCTGTCGTCCGTGCGCAGCTGGGGTTCAGGGAGAACTCCAAGCCTCTCAAGCAGACTCGCTGACGAAGAGTAGACCCCTCGCTGGGCCTGCCTCTCTGCCTCGCTGGGGCTGCCTCTGAGGCGCCCAGGTAGCTAGCCCACATCACAGCTCACCTCACGGATGTCATCCAGCATCTATAAGAAAAGCAACCTTGAGATTCAGATGGGAAAAAATATTAGAGTTCAATATTGGTTGTTTCTTAAGACGCCACTGCAAAAACCCTTAGTGGTGGGCAGAAAACCTTTCTAGAATCGTGAGAGTTTTGTCTTTATGAAGTACATTTATCTACAGTGTTCACATTTTGAATCCATCATTTATAGGAAAAGAAACTTTGAAATTCCGATGACGGAAAAGAAAGTGAAATGAATAATGGCTGTTTCTTGAGACTCTACTGAAGAAACACCAGGTGGAGGGGGAGGGCGTTCTCGAGTCATGACAGCTCTAACTTTATCGAGTACATTCATCGAAAGTGTCAACAGTTTTATCCTTATCAGGTAGAAGCCACATTTTTTTGGACAAAACCGCCGTTGGGGATTTTCCGCAGAACGAAAACGTTGCGTGTCACTATGTGGTGTTGTTTTCCCCTGGGCATGCTTGTGTCCATCTCTGCAGTCTGCTTCTCCTTGTACCGTGACAGCAGGAAGCAGCTTTCCCTTCACCCCTTCTCCAAAACTCTGACAACTGCCAAGATTCGTATCAGTAACGTTGGCTCTCAAAATGTCCGCCGGCTCCCACAGACATTCCATATTCCTCCCAGCAGCTCCCCAGGGGGAGGAGAGGACGGACGGGTGTGTGTGTGGGGGGGGACGGGAGGTGGGGGAACGGGGACGGGGGTTGGGGGGATTTAATTACTCCCCAGCTTGGGTGCTGTTCGCTGGGCACGTCCCGCCTGTCACAGACACCGGGCGTGGAAGGCTGCAGCCATTTACACTTGGCTGTAGAGCTGAGAGCTGAGTGGTTGAGACTTGGCCGGAGCATGAGGACTGGAAAGGCCTGGAGGTCCCCAGGGCTGTGTGTGTGTGGTGTGTTTGTGGTGTGTGTAGTGTGTAGTGTGGGTGTCTCCAGGGATGGGTTAGGGCATGTCCTGAAACCTCACCATCTGGAGGAGATGCCCACACACTGAGGAGAGGAGGGGGAGGAGGGGGGGAGGAGGGGGAGGAGGGGAGTGGAGAGAAGAGGAGGGGAGAGGGGAGCAGAAAGGAGATTGGGGGGGAGAAGGCGAGAGTGGAGGAGAGGATGGGAGGGGGAGGGGGGGCAGAGAAGGAGATGGGAGAGGAGCGAGGAGGAGGGAAGGGGAGAGGGGGGGAGAGGAAAATGTATTCTATTCAGCAGTAAAGTTTTTCCATTATATTCATTATCAACAAAAGATATCTAGCCATTCCAGGATGAATATTGCAGCTCAATAAAATAAAGTGTCTCTTGATTTGAATCCAATATAGTCTCCTATCAAAAGCTTCATATGGATGCTTTTTAATGAAACGTGTCAGTTGAAAAAAAAAATATGACATTGTCATGACGGAAACCCTGTAATAGAAAATCAATTTCACTTTAAGTTATGCAAATTCAATTTTATTACTTAAAAGCTTTGCGAATGAACTTAAAGTAAGGTGCTGGAATCTTCTCCTCCTGCGTTCATTAGAGGTCTGGAAACAGGATGTTCACTTCTCCCCTTACAAGACTCATTAACACTTTCTAAAAGCCATCAGAAGAAGACGTCGGACAGACAATTTCAACGTGTCACTTCCTCTTCCTCCCTCCCTCCCTCCAGTACATCGATGACACGCTTCCTGCCGAGTCGCCCTACCTGTACGGGCTCCACCCCAACGCAGAGATCGGCTTCCTGACGCAGACGTCTGAGACGCTGTTCCGCACCGTGCTGGAGATGCAGCCCCGAGACGGGGCGGGGGCCGAGGGCGGAGGCACCACCCGCGAGGAGAAGGTACGTGGCCCGGGAACGCTGAGGGGGAACATTCTAGAAAAAAAAACGTTAAGAGGACAACGAGGGGACAGTTACGCCAATGTTGCGTGAATGTTACGTGAATGTTGAGGGAACGTTAACGAGAACCTTAGGAAGAAGAACCGAGTGGCAATGCCATGGGAAATGGCGTTGAAACGTTGGAATGTATTGGAAATATCTGGGCGAATCTTGCGAGAAGGGTATAAAACGCTGTGATAACGTTAGGGGAACGTTATGGGAGTCTTGTGTTGAGGCTGCCTTCAACCTGAGCATAAGGAAGCTATCACACATTACTAATCGTGCTGGGTTGTCGAAGCACCCCTCCTGTGACTGACAGGACCGAAGTCGGAGGTTATAGGATTCCTCAGCCTACCAGCCTCACCTGCCTTATCGCACGTAGCCTCGGTCTACCCAGGTATTTGACCCCCCTACCCACCATCCTGTCCTGGCCCTGACAATCTGCCAGACCCAGCCCCCCCCCCCCCCCCCCCCCCCTTCCCCCCCCCCAGCCCCTGTTCCATTGGCAGTGTTTACAGCACTGTACTAGAAAAGCACAAAGCAGATAAGGTTAGCTTTCTCCCCCCGAAGCATTCTGAGCTCTCAGGATAACGTCCAGGTCACCTGAATTAGCCTCCTGGAGGGAAACACAGGCCAGATAGCTCTGTCTAAGAGCCGCGGATGGCGATGATGGTGTGATGGAGGAAAACAGAGGATGGTAGGGGAGGAGGAGGAGTGGAGGAGGAGGGATGGGAAGGAGGAGGAGTGGAGGAGGAGTGGATAGTAGGGAAGGAGGAGGAGTGGAGGAGGAGGGATGGGAAGGAGGAGGAGTGGAGGAGGAGTGGAGGAGGAGTGGAGGAGGAGGGATGGGAAGGAGGAGGAGTGGATAGTAGGGAAGGAGGAGGAGTGGAGGAGGAGGGATGGGAAGGAGGAGGAGTGGATAGTTGGGAAGGAGAGGAGGAAATCCTCTTTTCTTCCTTCAGGACTGCGTCTGTATTCACACATAGACATCTGCTTTAGGCTTGTGTGTCGTGTTCTAGGACTGCATGCACCTGGGAAAAGGTGTGTGTGTGTGTGTGGGGGGGGGGGGGGTTGTGTGTGTTTGTGTGTGCCTTTGTGTGTGTTCATGCAAGGATGTATTATGACGTGTGACCTTTAAAGCTTAGATGCTTTAAACCGGCCAAGCGACCAGCAGACTGGTATTCAGTATGCTGGTCGCTGACAAGGCCACAACCAAGATCTGAACTACAAATCCATAGTTATTATGACCTCGAATCCTTAGTTTGATGTTAAACTCAAGTCAATTGATCTCTCAGGTGTTCATGACAATATTGGAGTCGTTAACTTCACCCACCACAGAAATAGTGTAGTGTCATAGCAGTATTGATTCTCAAGGGGGTTTGACTGTTATTGAAGACAAAGAGCTGTTGTTGCAAATATTTCTTCAATGAATATTTATGGATTTTCTTTCCCTCCCCCGAACCACTTTTCAAACTGTCAGCACTAGGCCTGCTTATCGTGTTTATTTGACAGCGATAGTCTAATCTCTGGTGATTCTTTAATCTTCAGAGGCCAAGGAACAGTCGCTAGCTTTTTATCGCCCCGTCCAAATCGGATCACTCCATAACCTTACAGTGTCCCTGATAGGACAACCTCTTTAGTCACCCTCACCACCTCCTCTCTCTTCCCTGGACTCCCCAACTCCCCAACTCACTATCTCTCTCCTTCATTTGCTCACTCATTCATCTGCTCACTCACTCACTCGCACACTCATTCTCTGTCACACACACATATACACGCACACACATACTCAACTCACACTCTCACACACCGACTCCCCCCCCCCCACACACACACACACACACACCCTCGGCCTCCACCTCTCCCCCACCCCCTCCCAGGTTGCGCGCGGTCCTGGAGGAGATCCTGGAGAAGCTTCCGGAGGAGTTCAACATGGCGGAGCTGCTGGGCAAGGCGGAGGAGAGGACCCCCTACCAGGTGGTGGCGCTGCAGGAGTGTGAGAGGATGAACCTGCTCACCCAGGAGCTCCGGCGCTCCCTCCGCGAGCTCAGCCTCGGACTCAAGGTCAGAGAAGACGTCAGAGAAGACGTCAGAGAGACGTCAGAGAGACGAGGAGGGGAAGGAGGAGGAGGAGGAGGGGATGGAGGAAGGGGGGGGGAGAGGAGGAGGAAAAAGGACGAGGAGATGGGGGAGGAGGTGGTGGGGAAGGAGGTGGAGGGGAAGGAGGAGGAGGAAGAGGAAAAGGAGGAGGAGGTGGAGAAGGAGGGGGAGGGGATGGAGGAAGAGGGGAAGAGGAGGAGGAGGGGGTGGAGGTGGAGGAGAAAGGGATGGAAAGGACAGTAATGATGACGAGGATGCTGCTGATGACGAACGATCTCTCCCTAGTTTGATCTCAGCCCCCTCGACAACCCCCCCACGCCCCCCACCCCCAACACACGCTCCCAGGCTAGTTCTAGAGTGTGATCCTACCACTGTTCCAGACTGTCAGGTCTGTTAGAGCCGTATGTGTTTGGGCTGGTGCTTTTCGCTCCGCTAGCTGCTGCCCTCTGTTTACCCTGGCTTCCTGTTGCATTAGCATCCATGCATAACTTACCGTCAGCACACTGTGTCAGGACACCAGTCTTAAGTACTAGCTCAGTATTACAGGTCACGATGGAGCTTTGTGTGTGCGTGTGTGTGTGTGTGCGTGCACATTGCTGTCAGTGCATGTGCCTGTGTCTATTCATGCATGAGTCTTTCTGTGCGTGTGTTTGCGTGAGTGCGTATGTGTGCGTGGGTGGGTGTCTGTGTGCGTGTACAGGTCTGTGTGTATGCATGTGTTCACTTTCTGGGTGTGTGTGTTTGCGCATATGTGTGCGGATTTGTGTGTGTGTGTGTGTTGTGTGTGTGTGTGTGGGTGGGTGTGTGTGTGTGTGTGTGGGTGTGTGGGTGGGTATGTGTGGGTATTGTGTGGTTTGTGTGTGTGTGTGTGTGTGTGGTGTGGGTGTGTAAGAGAGAGAGCACTGACTGAAAACACTTGTCTGCCTTGTGCTCCAGTATTGAACCAGAGCAGAGCAGCCTGTTCTGGGTTAACAAGGCCTGGTTCTCTCCACAGTGTGACTGGAACACTTCAGCCTGCTGATTTAGTAGAGGCGGTGTCCATTCTACCCACAAACCCAGTCCTATTTCCTCTTTTACTGTGGAAATAAATGGGTCTATCAGCCTGGTAGCCTTGGTGAAGGGGGGGTTAGACGGCTTCGGGGGCCAAGAGGACCAGGTTGAGGAGGATCTGAGTGTTTCGGGGAAGTGCTGACAGGGCGTGCGAGGTTCACGGCTAAAAGGCAGAAACAGCTGTGTGTTCTTATCGCCCCGGTAACGGATGGTTATGACAGCCAGGTGTGAACACGCATTCATCAGCAGCCGTATCAGACGTTGAAGGACGCTTAGTTTCGCGACGCCGTTTTATTCTATCTACTTTTTTCTTCTTTTTTTTTCCTAAATCTCCACCTCGAGTCATTATTCTTGGAGAGACTGTCTTGTCTGTCCCTGTTACAGAACACTGTTCTTCATTAGTTTCTTTATGCATTAGCGTTCTGTGAGGGGGAGCTAGGAGAGGGGAACAGGCCTCTGTACCTGCGAAGGCGAGAAAACGCTTCCTAGCATCACCTGCCTGAGACAGGAAATGACACGTGTTTTTGGTTTGATTTAGTGCAAACACTGCTTTAACACCCGCAAAGTGAATTAACTCACAAGTCATCGAAGCGCTTGCCCCCCCCCCCCCCCCCACACACACACACACACACACTCCCCCCGCCCCCCAGACTCGAGGCAACAGTTTGAGAACTTTTCCGGAACGTTCTTCTTCCAGGGAGAGCTGACGATGACCAGCGACATGGAGAGCCTCCAGAACGCCATCTTCCTGGACGTGGTTCCGGAGGGCTGGACGAAGCGTGCCTACCCCTCCATGTGTGGCCTGGTTCTGTGGTTCACCGACCTGCTGGGCCGCATCAAGGAGCTGGAGGCCTGGGTGGCCGACTTCTCCCTGCCCTCGGCCGTGTGGCTGGCCGGCTTCTTCAACCCCCAGTCCTTCCTCACCGCCATCATGCAGGCCACGGCCCGCAGGTAACCTGGAGAGAGTCACTTCGGGTTTTTTGGGGGGCTTTCATATACCTGCTGTTTTTTTTGGCACGTTCTGTTGTGTGTCACCTGCACTTTCACTGATTCTCACCTGCGTTTTTTAATTTCATTCTACACCCGTCACTCGTCAATAAGGAGGTCATAAGATCCAAGTGACAATCGAATCAAATCGTCGCCAAAATCAAGATCATCCATCCCGTTCCCCTGCTCTCTCACTATCCTGCTTCCCTCGCTTGGCGCTCGCGACGGCCCACGCTTATGATGCAACATCCTGTGATGCCTTTCCCCCCACCAGGAACGAGTGGCCACTGGACAGGATGTGCCTGCAGTGTGACGTCACCAAGAGGAGCCGCGAGGACGTGGCCTCGCCGCCCAGGGAGGGGGCGTTCGTGTACGGCCTCTACATGGAGGGGGCGCGCTGGGACACGCAGGTACCCGACCTCTGACCCCCCCTGAGAGGGAAAAACTCACCCATTAAAGTTGTTAATTTTAGGAATACTAAGAAGAAGAAGAGCTATACGTATACTATACTATCTATACAGTATCTACAGTGTGTGTGTGTGTGTGTGTGTGTGTGCATATATACAGTATATACTATACATATATCAAGGATAAACTAATTTGTGGATTTTCAATGCATAACATAGATTAATACGCGCGGAGAGGATAATGCAGAATATATAAATCTCAGAAGTGGTGTTCAGTTGTGTCGAGCTGAAGACACGTTCTCCTGGTGTCACAGAGCTCCGGTTCCTCGGAGACGTGTCGCCGTGTTCTATACGTTCCGCCGTGCAGTAGGAACGGTGCGAACATGACACGCTACGCACATCTCCCTCGTCCTGGACTCGAGACATCCCAGGCCTCCTCTATCTATACGCAGCCAGCCCTCCCTGTGGACGTCTTCATTAGAGAATGTGCAGCAGTTGTGTGCAACGGGAACCACTTTGGACCGCCGAACCGCTAAAGTTGAGGGAGGATAAGCAGACAAGTCTCAGCTCCCCTCTTTCATCCTCTCCTATCCCCGCCCCCCCCCCTCCTCTATCCTTCCTCTTCGTTTCTCTCGGTCCTCTCCCCCCCCTCTCCTTCCTCTCATTACTCCGTCCTCCCTCTTTCTCCTCTCCCCTCTCTTCCCTCCTCCCTCTCCTCCCTCCCTCTCCTCCCTCTTCCCTTCCCCTCCCCTCTCTCTCCCTCCTCTCCTTCTCTCTCTCCTCTCCTCTCTCCCTCCCCTCCCCTCCCCTCCCCTCTCTTTCTCTCTCCCCCTCTCCTCCCCCCCTCCCCTCCCCTCCCCTCCTCTCTCTTCCTCCCTCCCCCCTCTCCTCCCTCCTCCCCTCCCTCCCCGCCCCCTCGCTCCCCCCTCCTCCCCTCCCCTCTCCCTCCTCCCCTCCCCTCCCCTCCCTCTCCCTCTCCTCCTCCCCTCTCCTCCTCTCTCCTCTCTCCTCCCCTCTCCTCTCCTCCTCCCTCTCCTCTCCCTCCCTCCCCTCTCCTCCTCCCTCTCCTCCCCTCCCCTCTCCCCTCTCCTCTCCTCCCCTCTCCTCCTCCCCTCTCCCCCTCCCCCTCCACCTCTCCTTCCTCCCCTCCCCTCCCCTCTCCTCCCCTCTCCTCCTCCCCTCCCTCCTCCTCCCTCCCCTCCCCTCTCCTCCCTCCTCTCCCCTCTCCTCACCTCCCCTCTCCTCCCCTCCCCTCCCCTCCCCTCTCCTCCTCCCCTCCCCTCTCCTCCTCCCTCTCCTCCTGTGAGCCTGTGGGCCGGCCTTGTGACAGTGGCTGGGTCCAGTGGGGTGTGAAGCGAAGACGCAGCAGACCTCCATCTGCTGTTCCCCTCTCCAGTGTGCTGCTGCAAAAAGTCCAAGATTTATGATAAACCCACTCATCTATATGAATGAGCTGTGCTGCTTATTCAGACCGGCTGCAGCTTCAGAGACTGCAGGATACATATATACGCTCGAGTAGTACGCTGACTACATATCAAAAGGATACGCATTCAACCTGTCCTCGAAGCAGATAAATGAGCGTGTTCATGATACTGTACCTTTTTTAAAGGGTCCACGTCGATTCCAAATAACAAAAAGAATGCCGTTTCGAAACGGTCGTGAATTCCAATGAGTTGAGGTCTCATCGCCGCGACCCGCCGTAATTTCTATTTACCTAAATATACATAAAGCTATCAGTGTTTAAAGGCACAGTAAAGTTTTAAGGCAAGTGCAGACTGCAATTAGGGCTGTAATTCACCCAGACAAACAGGCGTAAACGACTTTGTCCTTTGAGCCCTCCAAAGTCAACCGGATTTACATTTCAGTTCCGTAAATCGGCAAGCATGGTGGAACTTCTGTCTGCTGGCTACTAAGTGGAGGGGGATTAATTAATGAGACGGACCGCTCTGTTCCAGTATGTTTGTTGAGTGTGCGCTGCCAGACGGGACAGCGCGACTTTCAGCCCAAGTTCCTGCAACTTCCTCCACTTTTCAAGGAGACCGAGATATCAAGCTGCTCCGAAAAGGCTCTAGTGTTCCACTGCCAACACTGCCAGGATTAATAGAACAGCCTCTTTGTTCTTGTTCAAGGCTTTAATAAAGTTTTGAGAAATTCAAAGTCAGGACAAGGATCTCCGGGTTATTCTTTAACTTCATCCTGCAGTGTAATTTCGAGTTTATCATGGGTTTGCATGTGCTATTCCTGTGATAAGTTGACACCCACTGTTTTGCTCGGGGGGAATGTTTCCTTCTGTGCATGTCTAATCCACTCCATCTCTCCCATCTCTCTACTCCCATCCTCCTCCTCGACGCTTTCCTCCTTCTCCTCATTCCACGCCCTTCTTCTTTTCCTCCTCCTCCCCACCTCCCTCACCTCCTCACCAATACCCCGCCCCACCCACCTCCTCTTCTCCCCTCCTCCTCCCCCACTAACCTCCCTCACCTCCTCACCCCTCCTCCCACCCTCCTCCTCTTCTCCCCTTCTCCTCCCCCACTAACCTCCCTCACCTCCTCACCACGACCACCCCACCCCCTCCTCCTTCTCTCCCCTCCTCCTCCCCCACTAACCTCCCTCACCTCCTCACCTCCTCACCACCACCCCACCCCTCCTCCTCTTCTCCCTCCTTCTCCCCCACTAACCTCCCTCACCTCCTCACCCCTCCTCCCACCCTCCTCCTCTCCCCTCCTCCTCCTCCTCCTCCTCCAGGCTGGTCTCATGGTGGATGCCCGTCTGAAGGAGCTGACTCCCAGCATGCCTGTGATCTTCATCAAGGCCGTCCCGGTGGACAAGCAGGAAGTGAGGAGCGTCTACCAGTGTCCCGTCTACAAGACCCGCCAGAGAGGCCCCACCTACATCTGGACCTTCAACCTCAAGACCAAAGACAAGCCCTCCAAGTGGACCCTGGCTGGGGTGGCACTGCTGCTGCAGATCTAGGATCAGTTATTAAAGCAGAGCTGGGTTAAGGGTGCTGCTGCTACAGCAGATCTAGGATCAGTTATTAAAGCAGAGCTGGGTTAGGGTTAGGGTGCTGCTACAGCAGATCTAGGATCAGTTATTAAAGCAGAGCTGGGTTAGGGTTAGGGTGCTGCTACAGCAGATCTAGGATCAGTTATTAAAGCAGAGCTGGGTTAGGGTTAGGGTGCTGCTACAGCAGATCTAGGATCAGTTATTAAAGCAGAGCTGGGTTAGGGTTAGGGTGCTGCTACAGCAGATCTAGGATCAGTTACTGCAGGAGAACAGGATTAGGTGACGGATGCGTGGTAAAAACAGGGTTGTGGGTTCGACGCCAGAAAAGCCAGCACAATGTGTGAATGTGTGTTGACGTCACAGTCAGCCCCGATGCTGAATGTAACTGTGAGTCACTTTCTAGGGGGATTTATATCCGCCAGTAAAGTCAGGAGGTGGGTGGAAATTAGCATAGCCGATAGACAGTAACCAGCCTCACTTAGCTCCGTGGTTGCCTTGGTAGGAGATGAGAGTACAGAGAGTCATGCAGACCTTATAGTCTCTCTAAGATAAGGGCTTGCAAGTTAGTCTAAGGTACTTCTTGGTCTCTGGGTCCTATATACAGAACAGAAGTCGAAACTCTTTGTATGGGAGTTTCTCAACACGAAATAAGATTACGTTTCGTTCACTTTCTAATCGGCACAATCACAGCTGCACAAGTTCCTCTTTTATCTACCTTTATTCTATTATGAGATGAATGAATTTGGTTTCATATCGCTTTTCTACTTCCTGTATGATTTTTGTAGACTAAAGACCTTTTTTTTTTACATTTAAACGTGTCACTGGTTTTCATTGTTTCCTGCCTTGAGTTCACTTATCTCTCCTCCAACACAGTCCCTGGTTTTTTCGGCAAAAGACTTCAAACTTCCCAGCCTCCTCTCCCAGCCAGACGCTGCTCTCATCTGCAGTCCTCCCCCAATCTCTACGTCTCCAGTCTCCCAGCTGCCTTTTTTCTCCTCCAACAGTTTGGACAGACTCTCTCCTCCCTTCGCTTCGCCCTTTTCCCTTCTCCTCCTCCCCGCTCTCTCCTCCGTCTCTAAAACAAACTGGAAAAGCTCATTCTGGAGTCTCACAGATATACCCTTCTATGGCACCCAGATGAACAGTCTACACACACACACACACACACACACATGGAAGGAAGCACACACACACTGACATGGAAGGAAACACACACACATACATACATGCAAGGAAACGCACACGCACACATACATGCATGCAAGGAAACGCACACGCACACATACATGCAAGGAAACAAACATGCAAGGGAACATACATGAAAGCACACACGCACATGGAAGCGCACACTCGCGTGTGTACACGTGCTGACAGGTGCGCACACGCACACACAGCCATGGAGGACGGCTGAGGAGAAGAAGAAAGGAAGTAAGGGTGTGTTTTACTGCTGTGGTTGAAGTTGTGATGCCTCAGCAGGGCTCCTCTGTGAAGATCCCCTGTTTTTCTTTCCCTCTTTCCCTCGACCCCTCCTTCCCTCTCTCTCCTTCTCCCTCCCTCCCTCCCTCCCTCCCTCCCTCCCTCCCTCCCTCCCTCCCTCCCTCCCTCCCTCCCTCTACCTCTCTACCTCGTCCTCTCTCGCCCCCTCTTTGTATCTCTTCCTCTCCCTCCCTACATCTTGCTCTCTCTCCATCTCTTCCCATCCCTCCCTCTTCCTCTCCCCCTCTCTCTCTCTACCTCTATCTCTTCCCATCCCTCCCTCTTCCTCTCCCCCTCTCTCTCTCTACCTCTATCTCTTCCCATCCCCCCCCCCCCCCCTCTCTCTCTCATCATCCCAGGCTCCCCGGTGTCTCCTTTAACTGGTTATTGGAGAGCCCTAACAATGCGCTCCGAGACAGAGAGGAGTGAGGGGGAGGGTCGGATGGGGGGGGGGGGGGGGGGGGGGAAGAGGGGAAAGGAAGCAATAATGCAGAGGGAGGCAATTTGTGTCGAACTCGCAAATTACACCTCCAGGTGGGGTTAGGAGAATAGATGTGGCCAGCGTCTGGTGGCGTGGCAAGGCGCTCATGCGGCCTCCTCGTTCCCTCTCCTCCACTGGTGGAGAAGCAGAGAAATTATGTTTACACTTTTTTTTTCCCATAGGCTACACGCACTTCAAAATTAGTTTGGAGCCGTTTGTTGACTGAATCCGTTGGAGAACTCGGCGCTGTAGATCCAGTGGTGGAGAAGGCTCCCTCACCTTCCTGGTTTGCGGGGGGGCCTCTCAGTGGATCAGCTTCAGTGAGATTGAGTGGAAAGGAGAACCTCTGTTTTGTCTGAGGTAGAGACCCCCCCCCCCCTCCCTCCACCACCTCTCCCCCACTTCCTCCCCCCCCCCCTCCGCCTCCTCCACTCCTCTGCCTCATCCCCTTCCCCTCTACCTCCCACCCCCCACCTCCTCCCCCCACCCCCTCCGCCTCCCCCCCCCCCCCCTCCACCTCCTCCACTCCTCTGCCTCCTCCCCTTCCCCTCCTCCCACAACACTCGCCAGCAGCAGCTCAGCAGAACCAGGACGAGGCCCTGCAGATTCTCAGGGCTTCCGGCTCCCCGAACCATAGTGATTGTTAAGGCTCGCCGCTGCTATTGTTTTTTTAAAGGGCCCCTGACAAAAATGAATAAATAACACACGCACAAAACAGCACAACAGTTCATATTTCATATTCGGAGGGTGGTGTGGGAGTGCTACCGGCATGTAGCACAGTCCTGAGGAGAGTCGGAGTAGAAAGGGAAGAATCTATCAAAGGGGCCTCATGCTCAGAATGGTAAAGGAGCTACCTTTAATCATCCGCTGTGCTGTGCGACGTCAGCCGGTTGCTAGGTTACAGGTCAGTCCGAGGAATGGGCTAACTTGCGTGTGTGACGTCGCTGTGTGTGTGATACGTAAGCAACCGGAATACTAATTGCAGACCAACGACTGCGATAACAATGGAAGGTGATGTGTTTTATTCCTGGGTTGTTGTCGTGTTTTGTGGGCTCCCGGCTCTTTGGTGGTTAGTGGAGGTATAAAGGGATTGGGTGAGGATAAAAGTTACCCTTATCCATCCCTTCGCAACCCCCTAGTGTTCATGGCTGATACGGCCGGGGGGAGGCAGAGGTGTTGGGCTCTGAGCAGGCTCCATGGGCTTCCTACCTCCATCCTATTCTCTGTCAATCCTCGGTCCTTTTATCCCAGCCCATCTCTGTCCCTGACCTCATCCTCCTCCCCCACCATCCCCACTTTCCCAGTCCCTACCAAAAACCGACCTCCCTGCCTCAACCATCCCCCTGCCTCTCCTAACCCCCTGCCTCTCCCAACCCCCTGCCTCTCCCAGACCCCTGCCTCTCCCAACCCTCTGCCTCTCCCAACCTCCTGCCTCTCCCAACCCCCCTGCCTCTCCCAGACCCCCTGTCCCTGTGAGCTGAGCAGTGTTGGCTGGGCTGAGGACTGGGCTAATTAGCTCTGACAAGAGTTGATGAGTTGCTAATTAAATGTTTATCTCAATATGGCATCTGTTGTAAAACAAATGTCTGTTAGCTGCCTACAATGTGTGGATTACCCCGAATGACTGGTATTGGGTCTGGGTCCTGTGCCGTGTGAGATAAGCAGGGAATTGTGTGGGATTTAACCGAGTTACGAAAACTACGGCTGTGTGGATAGCACATTGAAAAACGGCTTATCGCAACTATTTCCTGTTTTTCTCCAGGAGGACCATTGGACCTGCAGTGTGTGCTCAGTGCACAGTACAAAACATTCATTGACTTAATAGTGCGGTGAATTGAAGTGACGCGGATTGTGTTATATTTACCGGTTCGTTCGTCATGATCACCACTCTTTGTCGCCATGTTTCTTGTCAATGCCGAGCTTTATTGTCTCATAAGTCCTGCAGCCGCCTTAATTGTGCCTCCTGAACCCTTTTTCTCAGTGTGTGCGTCTCCTAACAGCAGGTATTGACTCGTCTGCAGATGGATTACGGTTAGACACAGCAGAGCGAGAATCCCACGGTGCAATCATGCAGCCACACAAATCTTTATCTGTGTAGAAACAGGATGTGATCTAAAAACGATTTGTTATACTAGTGCTGTGTATGGACATCTCTGGACTTCAATTTGATAATGGATGACCAGAAGTATATGTAGTCATATCAAAAGTCATAGAGGAACATAGGCCTTGTCGCTACGCTTGTCCTAGATGCCCTGTTGTCTAGTCTCATGTCTAACTCTCTGAGGTAGGAAAATAAGTTGTATATGGATGAAAACCTTTTTCTCTCGCGGTTTATTCCGGAGATGACAGTCCTCAGATACCTGCCATAACAAGAGACCAGCCAAGCAGAGAGTAAAAGATGGGATGCGAGGCAGCCTTAACTGAATATTTAAACAACAAAACAGGTCCACAGCCATCACGTCGACATCAAAACCGGAGAGGAGAGGGAGAAATAGCGTATTGTCGAACAAGAGGCCGCAATATAAAATGCATAGCGACAGTTGGAAAGCTTCTGATTATTTCATGGCACGCCCTGTAGGCTACTAGTCGTCCAGTTTCCCCTCGTTCCCGTGCATCTGTCAACTCGGGTGTGTGCGTGCCCCCGCGTGCACCTTGTCTCACCTCGCAAATTTCGCTCCCTATTCCCTCCATTTCCAGATTATTTTTGATCGCCGAATCATATTTCTATCTAAATGCTGATGGGTTAGAGAATGGGCGTAAATTGGAAAGCGAAACTTATTTCGCTTATTTCCCTGTCCTTTGTGTTGGTGGAGGAATGTGATTGCGGGGGACAGTCGTTGGTCGCTTTGGAAGGTTTTCGATGAATTTAAAGAAGGTCTGGAATCGCACTAGCTTTAAAGTCTGAAGTAATACATCACATGTCAAAGTAAAATAGTGCTCTGACCGACATCTGAGGACTGCTGTAACTCATGGTTAAGCTGTCAAACGAAGCTAGGCTAGGTGACATACAGTAGCCTATTCAATTGAAACGGTGACCCTCTAGACTGGGTCAACCGTGTACAGAGATTTAGTTTTAGTCTTAGTGAGATAGCCTACCTTCTTTTGATTAATAGCTACCCCAGGCCAAACTATTCTGCTGTGTTCAGAATTTGGCAGTTGTACAGCATTCTGGATCGTAAGCAAGCCTGACGGTTATAATATATGTATCTGATGTAAAGACACTGTGTATGTAGGCAAATGAAGACTGATTGAGGCAGGCTGAATGTTTAGAAAAATATGGATGGTTTATTAGACCCCTACCGCAACAAACATTATAGCCAGTCATCATGATGTTCAACTCCTTTTATAAGTCAATGGAACATAGTCTACATCCAAATATGAATAGTGGTATATCTTTATCAACAACACATTCGTTCACTTCTCATTCTACAAACATGATTTGCAAAGACACACACACTGAATATTATTAGTTGATCCTGTCAAATACTTGGTTAAGTGGGTATTTTCTAGTCTGAACTCACAAAACGGTGAAGATTTTTTTGTTCAGAATCTACTGAAAACAGAGACAGTCTAATACAAAATCCAACCAGTACAGACTTGTCCATATACTGCCTCTAGCATAGCGTATTTACACGTGTCTACTGGAAGCAAAGAAACCTGCCGTCGCTTTAATAACTGATACAAGCTAGCCATCACTGATCAAACGTATGAACAAAACAGGAAAATCTAAACTGAACAGAAAATGTTCTCAATTGATTGTGCTTTATAACCCACAAAACGTCTTCATGGTTTTCAGAAACAGAACATCGGTCAGAAGCATCCACAGAAGAAGTGCTAATAACATCAGTTTTTATTTCTTTAAAATCCTCTATAGCTATGAGTAGGACTGGAATTACAAATGGTAGTTTTATATATTTATATATTTATAAAGTTCTTTTTCATTATTATTACAGGTTCTTCCCGGTACATCACCCCTGGTCATGTGTTGTCATGGAGACATCGGTCCGTGTGGTTAACCATGCAAAGCCCTTAAGAGTTGCCGTAGAAGATCACAGAATAGATTGGTTGGAGGGAGAGAGAGCACTAAAACCTCCTCATCCAGGCATGATCCATGGGTTCTCATTAGAGCTCACCTTACAAAAACCGACATGGATGAAGAGTGCTAGATCTAGTACCGAGGACTACGGATATTAATGGTTAGAAACCTCAACTCCCACCTACCCACTCCAGTACTGCTGAATTATTTGTATCTGGGTATGCTGGGTTAATGGATACTTAAGAACAGTTATCACTTCAGTCTGCAGAGTGCTGTTGTGTGTCTCCATCGGTTCTGGAAAATGCCAGACAAGGCCAGAAGATGTGCGTGGTCTAAACTCTGATTGACTTTACAGGAAAAATGGACTTTGAAGGAGTGTGTGTGAATATGTCCACATCCTACACTTATTCTCCTTTTATACAAGGCCAGAATCCCCAAAACCCTAACCCCAAATCCACAACGCCCAATCCTCCCTCCCTAACAATGGCACTAGCCGCTAGGTGGTTAACGGCTAATTAGCTAACCGCTAATTGGCTAACAGCTAATTAGCTGATTGCTAATTTGCTAACTGCTTGCTAGCTCAGACTGTCACCTCGGTCTTGCTGCCAGTGCGGTAGTGCTGCTGCTGGTTCTGCTGCTGGTGATGCTGGGGCACGTAGTGGAGCTGCTCCACTGTGTGGGTCCTTCTGGAGGCGAAAGCCTGCCTCTTAGACGACGTCTGGTTCATGGATAACGTGTTGGCGTGCCCGGACGCCACCGCTCCCCCCACTGCCCCTGGGTTGTTGGAGGTACTGGGATGGGAGTGCATTTTGGTCATCTGGTATCGGTCCGTCTTCGGCGTGGTCGGCATGAACACGTCCGTGTGCGAGATGGCGCGTGACATTGACTTGTCGTTGAAACCGCCGCCCCCGCTGCCATTGCCGCCGCCGCCGCGGAAACCGCCGGAAACGCTGCTGACCACGCCTCGTTTCAGCGAGATCATCTTGTCGGGCGACAGCAAGGGATCCTGGGACAGGAGGCGGTCCTGGGAGTAGAGGCGGTCCTGGGAGTAGAGGCGGTCTTGGGAGAAGTGGCGGTCTTTAGGGTACATGTGGTCTTGAGACAGCAGGCGGTCTTTGGAGTACATGCGGTCTTTGGAGTAGAGGCGGTCCTGGGAGGAGAGGCGGTCCTGGGAGGAGAGGCGTTCCTGGGAGAGGAGTCTCTCCTGAGACCTCAGGCGCTCGGCGGAGAGGAGCTGCTCGTCCGACAGGATGCGGCCCCCATAGGGGGACATGCTGTAGGGAGAGGTGTTGTAGTCGTGCTCGGGCGCCCTTTGGGGGGACAAGACCCGGTCCTGGGACATGGCCCTCTGGACGCGACGGGGTCTCTGCCTCTGGGGGGGCTGCTGCTGCTGGGGGGCCTGCTGCTGGGGAGGTGGCTGGGGAACCTGGGC
This sequence comes from Thaleichthys pacificus, assembly GCA_023658055.1. NCBI lineage: Eukaryota > Metazoa > Chordata > Actinopteri > Osmeriformes > Osmeridae > Thaleichthys > Thaleichthys pacificus. The sequence goes on from CM042856.1 coordinate 6,384,312, forward strand.
CTGGGGGGGCTGGCTCTGGAGCTGCTGCTGCTGGAGCTGGAGCTGGGGGGGGAGAGGGTGATGATCACAGGGATGAGAGGGGTGGGTTGTTAGTGATATGCTAAATACATCCGGCTTGATCATTTATAATGACAATTACAAAGGGGTTCACTTATAAACTACTGGAGCTCCACAAGAACACTCATTGCGAGAAGACAGACTCAACAGGGTGATGTGTTGTGCTTCAAACAAAGAGATGATGAAACACAAACAGATGCCTGATTAGGCACAGTGTAGTAATACCTCTTGCTTATGCGCGAGAGAGCCTACATTATAAATAGTAATGAGAAAAAAAAACAGGTTGGGTGTTTCTGCGTGTCCTAGCTGGTATTGCATTGATTACATGTGACATGTTAGTCAGTTAGGAGTCCAAGGCAACGTAATTTAAAAAAAATACAAAAACAAAACACTGAAACGCATGTGGAAAGAACAGCTGAAGATCAAATACACACAATAGTGTGTATGTGATGTGTATTTAGTGTGTATTTGATGTGTATTTGATGTGTTATGGTATGACGTGTTGTGTGTCATGAGCAGTATGTGGTCCTGGTGTTCTGCTGAACAGGCCGCACCTGTTCCTGGTTCATCTTGATGACGTGGAGGGGAAGGGTGCTCCTGGCAGCCAGGTCGGGAAGGTGACGCTTCCTGGAGTAGTATTCATCCACATCTTTATCTGCTGTGGAGAGAGAGGGAGGGAGAGAGGGGGAAAGATGTGACAGGGAGAGAGATGGGGGAGAGAGATGAGAGGGGCGGAGAGAGAGATGGGGGAGAGAGATGAGAGGGGGGAGAGATGAGAGGGGGGAGAGATGAGAGAGGGGAGAGAGATGAGAGGGGGGGAGAGAGAGATGAGGGCGCAAGATGAGATGAGGGAGAGAGATTAGAGGGGGGCGAGAGATGAGGGAGAGAGATGAGGGAGATAAGAATCGAGAAAGACGGAGAACACATTGTAAGCGGTTTGGGCGGGGAGGGAGGGAGGTAGCCATAGAGGTAAAGGTAGGTGAGAGAGAGACCATCGCATGCGATGCACATCACATCTGAATCAAATCTGTATGTCACCTTCGCTAACCCTGCGAAGAGACAGGAGACTAAGAGGAGATGGATACGGATGTCTGGATGAATCTTATTACATGCTCTGCACACGCCAGCTCGACTCCAGCCAAGGCCGAATCTGGGATTCTACAGGCTCTCCTGGTGGAGGGGCTGAACTTTACAAAGGTCACGTTCAAGTGTGTAAGCAAACTGTCAAAATGCGAAATATCCTCACACTGGCAGGCTACTTCATACTTTGGCTAAGCCCTGATTGTATCAACGCCGGACGCCGTCACATGCCCGTTTTGAAATGAACTCTGAACGTCCTTGAGGTTACTCGAGCTGATTTATGAGTAATCTAAGTGAGCAACAAAAGCCGGTGAAGAAATGAATACTGAAGACTTCCATAGAAGCTGGCTGGTTACTGTGGAAGAACAAACAAGCTTTTTTTCCTCACATGCGTGTTTCTTAGCTGTCTCCGAATGGAATCCATCAACCGTCAGTCTCTCTCAGGAAACTAGCTCGCACTGACACACACACACACACACATCCACATGTCAGTGAGGATGACTGACTGGAGCTGTGGCATAAATGATTTAGCAAATGGAAATCTTTAAAGTTCAAGCCCACAAAGACATCAGTGGTGCAGTTTGCCAAAGCTACGTCCTGTGGGTGCATTCCATTCTTCCTGACGAGATCCATGAATGTTTAACTGCTGAAGCGACACAGAGGTGAACGCTAATATCATTCATCTGATACTTTGAATTATTAAGATAAGACCTTTCCACCTTTATTATCGATGCAAAGAATACTCTATAGAACATGCCGGTCTGATTAGGCCTAAAGACACGGAACTATAAATCACCTGCAGTGTTCAGGCCCTGTTCTGAATTGCCAGTCTTTAATTCGGAGTAGAGAAAGTTGTGAAAGTTGACTTTGAAGTGTAATGTGGTTAATAAATAAAAAGAGGGGGGAGAGGGGGGGTATGTAACAATTTGTTTCTGCATTCAAAAACAGATTGCAATCTTTCACATCTAAATTAGGAAATCATTGGACAGCGAAAATCTGAAAGGGAATGAATGAATAATAATATGTATTCTGTACCGCGCACACTAGACTATCTGCTTATGCTTCACTTATACATCAATTTACATTCATAAGCACAAAGACCAAGTTCTTCTTTTTTATTATTCCAACAAAGAAACTGCTGTTCTATCTCCCCTCCAGCACTTTTCCAAATGATCTATCAGAGCGAAGACAACCAGTGCAGTAACAAAGGGAAACGGCTAAGCCTTTTGGCTATTTGCTGCAACAAATGATTTGGTTTTTAGAATCGGAAGGAGACAAAGGTTGCTGGGATGGCATTGCCCGCGGTTTGTTCTACATTTTTAACTCGCTGGCAAAAAGCATTGTGCCGCTCTGACTGGACTGCAGTCCATTGTGTTTGACAGTTCGGAGCACAGTTCGTGTTTTCCACTTGGTCAAAACATCGCTTGATTCAATCAGTATTCTCTATAAAAGAGCGTGGGGAAATCACGAGCTTAATAATACACCTAAATACCCGTTTGAGTTATTATACACCTTGTGAACTTGGTTGCCACTTTTGTTGGAGAAGTTGGTTATCAACTATCCTGTGCGTGTTGGCGGGCGCACAGGGAGTGTTAGCGGGCGCAAGAATGACGTCCCCTGTTGACTCCCGACAGCCAGGAGAAGGAGAGTCTGAATGATCCGCTCACTTTGGTCGCCAGCCAAAAGCAAAGTGGGCCAGCCATGATGCAATTACACATGCCTTAAGGAATATTTTCGTTCCACTTAGAAGATTCCATGAGATGAGACCTCATTACGCGGCGGAATCCAGCGTACCACACTAAATCAATACAGCGCCGGGCCTTGCACAAGCTGCGGCTTAATGTGGTTACACGCTCACAGAGAACCAGTGGCCAGTGCTGCGAGGAGCGGGCCGTGAGCTGACGTAGAATATCAATGACTCATGCGTTTTTTTTTCGGGGGACCGTGCAGGGAGGGAGGGGGGTTGCTAAATGCCTAGCCCGGTATGATGGAACTGATCGGGGATGAGATGTGCACATTTCTCTCCGCACTCTCATCACCCAATCAGTAGAGTCTGAGAAGGAAAAACAACTCAAGAGTTTATAACCCCGGGTCGCTACGGCGGAAGATGAGCTTCGCTACGATCGCACAGCTCACTGCGTCTCGGCAGCCGTCTGGGGCCTCCGACTGACTAATGCAGTGTTCTTTAACATGCAGGTCGGTGAGTCTGAGAGGCAGAAGGCCAAGTCAGCTTCTTTCTTTTTTCTTTTTTTTCTTGTCTCACAGCCAGCAGGCCACCGGAGAGCTTAAGTGAACCTACTGAGTTTCTTGAGGGAGGAGTATCGGTTGAGGTCGGCTTTGACGGCCGCCTCGTAGGAGGGCGGTAGGTGTGAGAGACTCTGGAAGGAGCGGGAGAAGGAGAGGTCGTAGGGCTCCGTCTGCGAGGTCAGGATCCCGCTCAACCTATTGTTCTCTGGGGAGACACACAGACAGACAGGAGGAAGAAAACGGTTTTCAGTATCCCCCCCCCACAGGGCAAAAAAAAAGGAAGAAGAAAAAGATCCAGATTCAGACCACAGGCAACGATCACAGAGCAGACCTGCTGGAGGAGGAGGGGGGGAGGAAGGGAGGTGGGGGAGCGTGAGGTGGAAGGAGGTAGTTGTGGTCTTTGGACACCGTGAGCGGTTGGGCAAGACCAGACAGGTGGGAGGGGGTTAACATTCTGTGAGCCATTGGTCAAGGCTGGACAGGTGGACGGGGGGGGGGGTGTAGACGGGGGAGTGGACAGGGGTGGACGGGGGTGGACGTTGACAAGGTGACAGCGGTCCAAAAACAACAGATCAACAAACAACAGATGTTGGCTCGGGAGTGTCCCTGCTGCCTGTGTCAGTTGGTGCCCTGGGCTCAGACAGGAGGGGGAGGCAGGGAGGGGGGTGGGGGAGGAGGCAGGGTGGATGAGATGGGGGTGGAGGGGGGAGATGGAGACGAAGGGAAGGGAGGGTGGAGGGGGAGAGAGATGGAAGGGGGAGCGCAGTGGAGCAGTGCCCTGGCCCTGACTGATGCGATGTGATACGATGCCAGAGAGAAACACTGGGGAATCTGGACGCTAGCCCTCTTTCGCCCGCTCTCTCGCTCTCCCTCTTCTGTGTCTATCCGTCCCTTTTTCCCTACGCTGTATTCTTTAGTTTACCCTTTACTTCTCTTCCACTTTCTGCCATTTTTCTCCTTCTGTTCCTCCCCCTCTCCAATCTCTCCACTTCCACCCACCTTCCTCCAGACTGTCTTTTGTACTCTCTTATACTCTCACCATCTCCACCAATTGTCCCTCTCCAACAGATTCTACCTCTCTCTTTCTCTCTTACCGATCCTCATTCTCTCTCTCCAATCCTCTCTCTGCTCACTCTCTCCTTCTCTCCTCAATTCCTGTCTCTTCCTCTCTTACCCTCTCTCTCCTCTCTGTCACCCTTTCCCTCCCTCCCTCTATCTTTCCCTCCCTCCATCTCTCCCCCTGTGGACTGCTAGCCTGTCACGCAGTGCAGTGGGCAAGGGTGCGGCTCCAGACTCGCTTCCAACCGGCAGATAAAAATAGGGTTGGGGATCTGCTGCAGAAGAGAGAAAGAAGGGATGGAGGGAGGAGGAGAGCTCTAGAGAGAGAGAGAGAGAGAGAGAGAGAGAGAGAGAGAGAGAGAGAGAGAGAGAGAGAAAAGGCATGCAGTAAGGGGAGGAAGGGGGAGTTGAGGTTTAAGGGTGACTGAAGAGGGGAACATATGATAACAGAGACCAGGGGGCGGAAGGGTTTTGAGAGAGAGAAAGAGAAGGAGAGAGAGGGCAAGGGAGGGAGAGAGAGAGAGAGAGAGAGGGAGGGATGACAGCAGGGGTCCAGGGAGCTGCAGGGGGTGAGCTTGGGGAGGACAGGGAGCGAGCTGTGAGGGAACTGTCTGCAACACTCCCTCCACAAGGGGAAAATTGACTCGTACTGTAGCATGCTGTTAGCTACCTTCAAACCAAACACATTTCACTGCTATGTCACAATGCACAATACCACCACACCACATACTAAGTGGAAATGGAGTGTGTGTGTGTGAGAGAGAGGGAGAGATAGTATGTGTGTGCAAGTGTGCATCTGTATGGGTGCATCGTGTGCAACCATGCGTGAGTGTCTGTGTGAGTGACTGGGTGGGAGACAAAAAGAGACAAGGGTGTGTGTGTGTGTGTGGGAGCGTGTGTGTTTGCATGGAAGCAATGTGTGTGTGTGTGGGAGCGTGTGTGTTTGCGTGGAAACGCGCGTGTGTGCGGGAGAGCATGTGTGTGTGTGTTTGCGTATACAACTTACCACGTCTCAATGATCGGTGAGCTAACAAACCCAAGTGAAAAACAAACAGTTCAGCAACATGAAGATGACGTGGAACAACATTCAGTCAAACCCTCCATCGCTCCCCCGCGCAAAAGCCGTTCAGTGTGCGATGGCATCCAAACCGCCCCATCCAGACCGCCCCATCCAGACCGCCCCATCCAGACCGCCCCAATCCAACCCCTGAGATTTCATCTCACAGATCATGCAGGGATCGCGTGTCAGCCCCCCTTAGGTCTCACGGGTCCCGCGGCCGCCTCGTCGAGACGGCTCTGGGGGTCTCGACTGCCGAGTGTAATCTGGCGACAGCACGGCGGGCACACATTTCAAGGGGTCCTGTGATCAAAGCCGGTGTCTAAAGGCGTGTTGTTGCCATGGGTTTTTTCCGTGTTGTCGTATAGATTTGAAAGGCTCTGCACGGGGAAAGCTCGCTGATCGCTGGAGGGTGTGAGGGAGGCCGAACGCAGGCCTCCACGAAATAAAGATCAGTCGGAGAGGGGCCAAGTTAAACAAACACAAAAAGGGAAATTCGATTTTTTCCTCTCTTCCTTTTTATCAAAGAAAAACATATATATCTCTCTCTTTCTCCCTCGCTCCACCATTTGTCCTTATTCAACCAGCCCTCTTCCACACGTTAACCCGTCTGTCCCACTGGGCTAACTCTCTCTCTCTTTGTTTCGCTGTCTCTCTCTTTGTCTCTCTCACTCTGTCTCTGTCTCTCTGTCTGCCTCTCTCTTTGTCTGCATGTCTGTCTGTCTCTTTCTCTCTCTTTTTGTCATTATCTCATTTTCTCTCTCCCGCCCTCCCTTTCTCGGCCCTTTCTATCTCTCTCGCTCCCTTCCTCTAAGTGTCCCTCTCTTCCTCTTGCCCTCCCCCCCCTTTGCCTCTCTCTCTCTCTTCCTCCCCCAGTTTCTCTCTCTAGCAATGAATAGAGTGGAAAAAAAAATTGGCAGCCCTAGAAAAGGGGGTGGAAAAGGACGAAAAAAAAAAAGCTGGGGTGATTTTCCTCATGGAGAACAGGAGGTTCAGCTAATGACCTCCTTCGCTGGATGACAGTGTGGATCCAGTCAGTTCTCTGTCTACGGAGGTCCAGGGGACAGGATGACCTTAACACAACATTAACCGGATCCACATCCAATCCTGTTCCCTTAGAAAAGATGACAGACAGTCACTGGGGCCCGTCGGAAATTCATTCACCCGGTCCGAAAAATAAATGTCCATAGCTATGAGACATGACATGTGGGTTATTCAGACTTCAACAAAAGCCTGCATCTCAATAGGAGGAATCATTTTTTTCATTTTCATTTTTTTTTTTTTTTTTTGGCGAGAAGAATATCAAGGGGTGAATGTCAAGGGATGTTTCACAGAATCATGTCACCAACTAAATCAGCGTTAGTGCTTCTCGTTCTCGCCTGCTATTGACCGGGCTGGCATCAAAGGTGTCAGCCACGTCGGGTCTTCTGTAAGGAAGCCTTTAAGTCTCTTTCCTAGACACTGAGGCATGGGCCTCCAACCTTGTTCCTGAAGAGCTACCTTCCGGAATGTTCCCTGCTACCCCCACAGCTGTTTACGAAGCCGATTCAACACGTCAGCAAGGTAGCCATCGGAATCGGGTGTGCTAGGTTAGTGTCGGAGCTTCCATCGACTGACAGGTCGCTGTATGGGAACAGGGTTGGAGACCACTGCGAGAAGGTGTTGTTTTGTTCTTACCATTCTTAGGTGTGCGTGTCGGGCTACCTAGAGCAACGTGGTTATAGTTGTGCTGGTGTGTACCTGCAATCAAAAAAAGCATAAACAAAGAAAACCATGTTGAATGTTGATGAGGACAATGCATTCTGTATCTCACCAGTAGCCGATACAGACATATTGTTGGTGGCAAAAGAAGAAAACGTTGAGCCGTAATGGCATTCATTGTTAGAGAGATATTTCACTCTGAAAGGTTTGTCAGACGCCACTAAGATATTTTCTCTTGAAGAACATAGGAATGCGTGAATAGGAGAGATTGACATGACATGAAATGTAGAGTTTGAGTTCAGAGCAAATCAAACCCTTTAGGAATATGACACATTGGTGCCATGTCCCTCAGTAAATCAAATTTCAGATGTGATGAATATCTTCCTCTGACAAAGTCTTATAGAGTTGGTGAAATATCCCTTTAACTTCACACAGGCCAAACACATGGATTTTAAAGAGAGGTGAGATGAGCAGGAGAATAGTGACATCGACTAGTCTGACTGTAACTTCAGCTTTCACCCTGTGTGTGTGTGTGTGTTTGTGGGAGAGTATGTGTGTGTGTGTGCCAACCATGGGCGGGAGACAAAAAGAGACCAGAGAGTCTGACCATAACTTCAGGCTTTTCCCTCAGAAACCACATCTGCATCCCCACTGAGCGAGGTCACCAACCGTCACTCTGACAGTCACTGAATCATAACACGGAGCAAGAAGGAGGAGGAGCAGCCGTTCGCACCGAACATACATGATTCACGCAGACATGGGACACAAGAGCTCTTAGTCCTGAAAATGGCATCGTTGAAAACAGCCCATTTAAAGAGACAGACAACCCTGTGGAACAGACAATAATGCCCGAGAACCGTCACCGCGGAAACCTGGGCTCATGTGGTCTCGGTTGCTGGAGGCCAGGACCCCGAGACAGGAACGTTTAACTTCGACTTTGCAACAACGCAAACATCCCCCGTCTGGGATTCTGTCAGCGACGGTCAGCTCTTTGGTTTGATCTAGCCTGTATGTCCAGGTGTGCCTGCCCCGACGCAGCCAATCACAAGTGAGTACAGCGTGGTAGCCACGGTAACCAGGATATTAATGGTCAGAAAAAAACCCCGGTTGTTATCGGTTAGTGAGTCAGACATTGTGGCAGGACTGAGGATGACAGAGGTTGGAAGGAGGGAAGGGGAGGGGAGGGGGGGAGGAGGGGAAGGGGGGAGGAGGGGGGGCAGCGGTGTTAGGCTGGCCCGCAGTTGTGGGGAAGTGCTTTAGTTGAAAGATGGCCCCTTTAGAGGACCCATTGTGGAGAAAGAGGTGATGAATGACAGCTATTCCCAGCACTTTGTGTGGGTGTGTGTGTGTATGTGTCTACAGTATGCGAGTGTGCTTATGTGAGGTGTGTGTCTGCGTGGATGTCTGTGTGTGGTTGTGTGTGTGTCTGTGTGGATGTCTGTGTGTGTCTATGTGTCTGTATGTCCATGTATGGCTGCCTGCCTCCATGTGTGTGTATGTGTGTGTGTCAGCCCGTGTCTGTTCTAGGCCGGCCGAGGGGGGACGCCGCCACAGATGAAGGACCCGTCGCGGTGTGTCGTCGCCGCCGCTGCCGCCGCCACGCGTTCATTGGCTGTCTGTTTGTCTGTTGTGCCTGTTTAAAAATGCATTCGAGCCGACTGGTGAGACCTCCGCTTCCAGCTGTCACGCTGCAGAGAGAGGGACCGGGCCTGCCAGGAGTCACACAGGACCAGGGGACGTGTCCTCGAGCTGTCATCTGCACTGGGCGTTTGGTTGTTTTCTAGCGCGTTCTATTGTGTTCTATTGTGTTCTATTGTGTTCTATTGTGTTCTTTTGTGTTCTACGGTGTTCTGCGGAGTTTTGATTTGTTTTCTCGTGTTCTTTTGTGTACCGCAGAGTCCCCGTTGTGTTCGGTTTTGTTCTACTGTGCTCCATTGGAAGCTTGACAGTTGGCAGATTGTAGCTGGAGAGACGGGGTACCTGGTTGGCCGAGTCCCGCGTGGGGGTTAGGGTACGAAGATGAGAACGCTGTTCCTTCTTGGAAGTTTTGTTGTTGTTGTCGCACACACTCACAAACCGTACATGCGCACACATGAGCTTGCATGCACGAAAACGCACAAAAGCACACTTGGAGCAGTGAGCTATCGTTTTATCCGAGTCTTGACTGTTAGCGAAAAGTAATTCGACCGTATTGTGGTTTTGTAAACTTCACAACTTGTGAACTCTCAGCCCGCACGCCATTAGACCCCGCCACACGACAACCAGAGAGAGAGAGAGAGAGAGAGAGAGAGAGAGAGAGAGAGAGAGAGAGAGAGAGAGAGACTGGAGTAAAGGCTGGAAAGACAGAGACAGAAGAAAGACTGGGGAGTCACTGGAGAGAGACCAGTGACAGACAAAAAATAGATCTATAGAGACAAATAACGAGACAGGAGAGAGATCAACAGCGTGACATAGCCAGAGCAGAAAGACAGCTAACTCTTGCCTTGCACTGGCTCCTAATTAATAGCCTGGCTGGAGCCCTCAATGATCCTGCTGGAATCTGGGGACCAATTAGCACTGTTTGAGAGCAAGTCCCAGAACTAAAAACCTCTGCCCCCCCCACACCCTCCCCCACGGAGCCCAGAGGGGGTTATCTTCCCAGAAGCATCCCACAATCTGTCACTCTCCCTGGGCCGACTCTGCAGGAGCAGCCCCCTCAGTCTGGAGGAACTAGCAAATGTGTTTGTCAATGACAAAGGGGACAGTGGGAGAGGGGGGGTGAGGGGGAGGAGGGGTGTGGGAGGGGTGTGGGAGGGCGGGATTGACGTACGGGCAGCCAATCAGCCATTGACTAACAGCTTCTTCTTTCATTCAGATTGACGGGGCAGTCAAGAGAGGCAGGAGGACTGTAATCAAGCTGCGGACTTGATTCCGTCTTGACTGACACAGGCCCCAGATTGGCAGGTTAAACAGGGTCCTTCATCTCTGTCGAAACGGACGCTGTTGTTGTTTGTCAACGTGTCCGCGCGGTTTCGGACGCAGCTGTGTGACTGTCTGTCAGGTCCCACACTAAACACCCTAGCTTGGGGATTACTCATATCCCAGATCAGTTTGTGTGAATGTGTGTGTGTGTGTATATGTGTGTGTGTGTATGTGCATTTGTGTGTGTGTGCGCGCGCATCTATATGTGTGTGTGTGGGTGGGTGTGTTTATGTATGTGTGCGCGTATATGTGTGTGTGTGTGTGTGTGTGTGTGTGCATCCACCTGGTCCACCCAGAGAACACCTCCTTAGTGAGACTGCACATCCAGATGGCCCACCAGTGACTCAGCGCGCTGACATTTGCGCGGCGCGCCGCTTAGCATTTCATCACTTCTCACATCTCACTTTCCTTTTTGTTTACCCCCGCAAAGAGGAGACAATGACGCTTTTCCCCCCCGAATCACCAATGGATGTTCCAGAGACCGAGTGATGAGGGAAACTGAGAAGTAGCAAGTTCTCCAACTGCACAACTGAACTTGCCAACATCAGCAGCATCTGAAGTCGTCGTTTACGGTCAATTGTCCTGAAACGGCGTCCCGCGTTTTTCCCCCTCCCCTCGTCTCCAAAATCACAGTGATTTGTTTACGATCCTGATTACACCCCGCTTCTCTCCTCCTCGTGAGAGTCCTCTGAGGGTGATTTCAGAGGCTTGAGGGGGAGGGGGGGGGCCCGTGGAGTCTGGACTCCCTCTGAGCGGAGGGGGAGACGAGCCTGGTAATCAGAGAACGCTTGAAGAGAAGGCTGCTGCAAACAAACAAGGTCATCAGAGAGACAGGCTGGGAAGTGAGCAGCTGGGAAGACATCAGGACCTCGGCTCCTAACGTCAGCCCAGGGACTGCCTCAGGACACACACACACACACACATGCCTGCATACACACACACACAGGCCTGCACACACACACACACACACACATGCCTGCATACACACACACACAGGCCTGCACACACACACACACATGCCTGCACATACACACACACAGGCCTGCACATACACACACACACACACATCTACAAAGACACGCATGCATGCGCACACACACATAAGATGAATACGAGCACACACTGGTTTGTTTTACTATCCTAGTTTGCTATCCCTCCTCTCCCTTAATAACCCTTAATGTAATTAGGGTTATTAATTAGGGTTCATTTCTTAGTTCTGGTCACTTCTGGTGCCCACAAGGGTAAGTTAAAAAGACCATACACACGCGCACACACACGCGTACTGTATAAAAACACACACACATACACACACACACACATGCACACACACACACACACATACAACCAGCACCCGCTCAACAAACGCAAACAAATGTTTGTAGATTGAACGAGAAAGGACAGTATGTATGCAAAGTACGTGGTAGTATAAAGGAACCTGACAACATAAAGTGTTACTTGTACTCATGAATAAATGAATTTGCATTATGATGAGAAACAGGCAGTCAAATGACTTGGCCACACACACACACACTCTCTCTCTCACACACAAACACACACACACACACAGACACACATATAAACAGTAGTGAAAATCGGGAGGTTATGGGGCACTGATGAAAACCCTAAAGGGCTGGACCACAAACTATCACTGGGTGGGAGAGATGGAGAAAAAGAGAGGGGGAACGAGGGAAGACAAGAGCGAGGGGAAGAGAGAAGGGAAGAGAGAGGGGCGGGGATGGGAAGAAAGAGATGAGAGGGCACCGGAGGGGAAAGGAGAGGACGGGGAAAAGGAGAGCGTCGAGAGAGAAGAGAGGGAGGGAGCAGCAGGGGCCAGTAATCACAGACAGCTCAGGTCCATTACAGAGGTAACCCTCTCCTCCCTTCCTTTCTCCTGTCTTCACTCCTGTCTTCTCCTCCTCTCCTCTCCCTCCCCTCCCCTCCCCTCTCCTCTCCTCTCCTCTCCTCTCCTCTCTCCTCTCCCCCCTCTCCTCTCCTCTCCTTTCCACTCCTCCTCTCCTCTCTCCTCTCTCTCCTCTCCTCTCCTCTCCTCCCCTCCCCTCCCCTCCCCTCCCCTCCCTCCCTCCCTCTCCTCTCCTCTCCTCTCCTCTCCCCCCTCCCCTCCCCTCCCCTGCCCTCCCCTGCCCTCCCCTCCCACCCCCATAACGCCAACAGCGTTGCCATCCCGTCACCTCTATCTCGTCCGAGCGCACGTCTGGGTTCTGAGCTGTGCGATTGCTTGTCTTGTTCCGTGGGAGCGAAGGCGCGCTTGCGCATGCGAGCACAGGTGTGCGACGCGCAAAGGTGGCACGCGTGAGTGTTTCCGTAGCGCGCGTGCCCGGCTCTCCGTGTGTGTGTTTGGGAGTAGATGGGCGCGTTGACGTGTGTGTTTGAGTGGGAGCTGAGGTGGTTTGTCAGAGCAGGGTCCTCTACAGTACTTCCCAGTGGCTCTGCAGTCAGCCCCCCTCCGTCCTAGCCCCCCGCAATTCCCCCCCCCCCCCCCCCCCCCCCCCCCCCCCCCCCTCTCAGCGCCAACTCCCAGGGCTAAAATACACTGCTGGCCTGGCATTTAACAACTGACAAAGACTGTTAACATTTAACGGCTAAATGTTAACTGCCATTATTGTGCTGCTTCTCCCGGATGGCCAAGGACACGACTGAGGACACAAATAAGGGACGCGACATAGGACACTTGGGAGCTCATGGGGCTTCAGAGGACACGAGCGAGGACACGACTCGAGGACACCGATGAGGCGGCGAAGAAGGAGACGTCCGAGGACACGGAGGTCTCTCGGCGGATCGTTTCCCCCTTCGTCCCCACGGCAACGGATTCCGACGCCATCACGTCCAGAGGAGGAGGCCTGACCCAGTTGAGGAGCTAGTTCAAACGCCCCGGGGTTATTTTCATCGCGCCACTTCCGAGAACTGCCCACAACCTCCCAGTCTAGTTGAGTCGGAGGGTGTTAAATATGAAATCGAGCCAGACCCTCGCATCGTAGAGGCTTTCGGTTAGCAGATGAACTGATTCCCTCTGGTTCGTGGTCTGCTGGATAGACTTGCCGGTAAACAGCAGAAGAGAACTTTGTGTTCTTTTTCATGGCCAGAGTATTCTATTCCCGCTGTCTGTTCTAGAACGCTAGCGGGGATTCCGCGCTTGGTAAGCATTCCTCGTCCTCTCATAACTCACGATAACCCCCACAGGCACACAGGGCCAACTAGTCACTTGACATCTCTGTGCGGTGGTAAAATGCTCTTCTATAAATGCCAGGCGCGCACTGACCAAATGCGCCGTGATAGACTGGGACGGGGAGGAGGCAGGGAGGGGGGGTGGGGGGGGGGCAAGAGGTTGAGGTACATTTCATATAGCTCTGTGATGGACAGTGAACCCGTCCAGTACAGTGTTGACCCTCGAGTGATAAGAAGAAATAAGAGGATGGCTTTATTAAAGCTCCTCTCCCCCGGGATCCCAGTCACCGCTGGTGTTTCGCCGATGAATCTAGATCTCACCGCAGCTCGGTCTGCACCCCTGGGGTACGTCACCTCGCCAAAGTCACGAAAACAAGAGTCGTCTCTCTCCGCTTCAAATCTCGCTCGCCCGGAGCGACGCATCACACCCCCCTCCCCCCGTTGGAATCAGGACAGCATAAAATCACACACAGAATCCAATCAATAGATTACAGAGTGAGGAGGGACGGCGTCGTTGATCGATGGAGCGTCCCGGGGTGCCGACGGACACGCCGCCTCGGCTTCCCATTGGCGGGCCAGGTGGCAAGGGGCGGAGCTCTCTTCCGAGGAGAGGAGGGTCAACGCGTTGCTAGCAGGGATAAGCACAGATTTATCTGATGTCTTCTTTAAGGAAAAAGAAGTAACATCATTCAAAGCTGCCTTTATCCCTGCCTCTGAAGCCCTCCTCTCCTGTCGATGGGAACCCCTTCGGTCCTGGACCATGCACAGTGACACAGCAGGACGCACCAGCCTCTGGTTCAGTACAATGGGTTATAACACAATACTGTAGGTATATTAGACAGGAGATATGGTACTTTATGAGGACACATGTTGATTAAAGGCACCAGCACGCATGGTATAGCAGATTAGGTAGAAGAGGCAGAAGGATGCTATGGACGAGGTTTAAGCACAGTACATTGAAATATAGGGTGAACTGCAATGCACGTGTTATAAAAGGCTTCATTCGCTGACCAATTTGGTCAACAGTCGATATATTATGTGATGGGATTTCTTGTTTGTTCTTAATAGGGAATGGAACTGGAATAGGAGGAGATTCTATGAAAGAGATTCTACATGCGGAAAAAAACGTAATACAAACAGTATTACAATTGCAAACAGCCTCTTTTATAGTGTTTCTTGCAGTTCACCCGGTGTCACGACCACTGAATGGGAGAAGGCGGAAGCAGACAGACTGCAAACACGCTGGGGGGTCAGGGGTCAGGTACAGGTTAGATTGAGAGATCACTTGAAAGGCACTGCACCACATTGAACACTCCATGTCTAAGTTAGCCCCAGGCACAGATCCAGGATCAGATTTTGTGCCGTCCATATGCTGGCCGTGCCTAGGGGGGGGAGTGGGGGCAGAGGGAACACAAAGCTCTTTGCGTTTCACCACCCCCGTTCTCCCCTACCACACGGATGGAAGGGTGATCTGACCTTGGAGACGTGAGTGGGGGGAACTGGGACCGGATTCACACAGAACAACCAGTCCTACCATGGTGACTCTGGGAGCGGACCGGCCAATGTTTCTCGCCTGGAAAAACAGAACCAGCCACAGTGAGTGTTTAGAGCAAAGGTGGAGGGGCAAAGGTCAAAGTTCAAAGCTGAGTGATCACCCCCCAGGTATACAGAGCTAGTTCTGCAGCACCTGTTTCCATGACAATAAGGACACTGCGACGACTGCAAGATCGATTATCACCCCGCCCCCAAACATTGCAGCTGACCAATCAGTACAGGCTTAGTTCATGGCATCACCACATATATAATCTTATTTATTGTACATACAGTACAAAAACACAGCAGAAATTCATACTAGACAGATGGACATTCATGGTTTTTGCTGACGCCTAAAGGCTTAGGGTTTTACTATGGTGCATTTAATGAGCTGCTCAGAGATGGCCCTTTGACATGGATTCAGCAGAATGTGTGGTCACACGCACACACTATACCTCACACGCACACACTATACCCCACATACACACACAGATACACCCACCCACCCACAAACAGAAACAAGCCTTTCACTTGAACACAACAGTCCTGGATGAAGGAGGGTGAGATGCAGAGATGAAAGAGGAGAGAAGAGGAGGACAGAGGAAGGAAGGAGGGAGGGAGGGAGGGAAGGAGGGAAGGAGGGGGAGGTGTAAGAGTGAGTGTCGTTCTCTACAACCCAGTAACCACAGGGCCCCAACCATGCAGCCCTTTGATCCATCACTATCGATTACCCATCATCCCCACAACATTTTCACCTCCCCCACAGAAATCCCTTCTTCTGCCTAGGGCACACACGCGTACACCAGAGCATGAATGGGCTGTAAAACAGTAGACCTGCATGCAACCCCCACACTGTACAACTGTTAAGTTGATAATGTACAAGAGAGAGAGAGAGAGAGAGAGAGAGAGAGAGAGAGATAGAGAGAGAGAGAGAGAGAGAGAGAGAGAGAGAGAGAGAGAGAGAGAGAGAGAGAGAGGCAGACATTATTTATTTCACTGAACGCAAAAACATTAGGAGTCATAAAACTATGGATCTGCAGTGAATTCGACAAGTACAGGCTGTTTGTTAAGGGAAGGTTTAAACAGGAGTTACGGTGTGAGGAAAATGGGTGCAGTTCTGTGTCCCTAAACCTGCTTCTAACCCCACATCTGGCCAGCTAACCGAGAGAAAAGCATGTTCGTCTTGAAATGCTTCTTTAAAAAGAAGCTTTACAATCTCATCCAGGGACCATCCCACACAGTAGATGTCTGCAGGCGTACCCTGACTCGATGCCGACGCATGGCAATTTCCTCTTCCGCTCAATCCCAAATCAATGTGTCCTATGATATCCGATCATTCGCTCCGCAGCAAACAGCAATTTATCGACTCGAACGGCAGCCCGGTCTCCTCGAGGATCCACTCTTGTTTCTTAAAGGCTGCAATCTGGGGTCAGGACAATGTGTGATGGGATGTAATCAAGTAAGTCTATAGGACACACGAGGAGGAACTGTGTCATGGATGCCATCGCTCAACCGCCCCCCCCCTTCCCCCCACCTTCCCTCTGTCCCGCCGTTCACCGACAAGCACTTCCTGTCACGCTAGACACAAGTGAGGTCTGATGTAGCTGAAGGACTGCAAATGTAACCCGTACATAAAAGACTTCAGCATCTTTTTCAGGTCACTTGGCATTGATGTGGAAGCTACTCAAGATACATCAAGTTCTGTAAATGCTGCAGGATGAAAAGGAGGGGGGGGGGGGGGGGGGGGGGGAATGAGCATGTGTGCTGCAACGTGTGTAGCTCACCGCGGGTTTCAGGTGTTTCTGTTCAACACATGCACACGGGGGAATTGGAACGGCACTTTCGTGAAACGTATTCACGTTGTCAGCAACGAGCTTCCTTGAGATGTGGCAAGGATTTGCAGAATATCTGCTTCAAACTAACTGGATTCAGCCAGCCGAGCACAAACCAATCTCCTTGTCACCGGGTGTCTCTCCAGCACCAAAGCTAGTTGTTGTGCCAGATCATATTGCTAGCGTATTTGTACATACGCTAGCATGTACTGGGTGGACGCATTGCTCGTGGGCTATAATCATGGTACTAGGCTAGCATATTGCTAGCTGGCTAACCTGTGCTAGTGGATTGGCTTATGTGAAAGGGCTAGCATGTTGCTGGAGGGTTAGCACATTGCTGCTGGAAAGCTAGCATAATGCTAGTAAACTAGCATGTTTCTAAAAGAGTATTGCTACTAGGCTGGTGTGCCGAGAAGGTTACTGTTAACAAAATGCAGTGTGCTCACTTGCATGAAGCTAAACCCCCATGCTAAGCTGGACAAGGCAGTATATTAGATGGACAACAAAGATGTCACTGTGCAAGAAGGACACGTCCAAAAAGGCCTATCCACTGCTTATCCAGCATCGCAAGGAGTCAATGTTTACAGAGATTTTCATTTAGATTGGTGTGCAGGGTAAATATGTGGACAAGGGCTCTGCTGGTCTGTTTCTGCCTCGGCCCTCACTCTGCAACAGCACTGCCTCTTGGAATCAATGAGGTGGAGTTCAGCCAGCAACCGAGGTAATTTCAAGAACAAATGTGTGTGAGGCTGCAGTAAAGCAATAACACACACTCACACACGGAGACGGAGTGAGTTGATTTCTCGGACGAGAACAAATGATGGTTTGTACCTCTCCTCACTGCTAACCTTTCAGCTTTGTGAAGGCATTGTGAAGTAGCATACTTGCAGAACACTGTATGCTTTGGAAAAAGCGTGCACTAAATAAATAAAATGTCACTGTCATTATAACACTAAAGGAGAGTGATGAACAATAAATTATTCTGTGCAAAAAGCCCTCATAGGGTTTTGTATCATATCATAAATCTATATATTTCAGTATACAGCTCTGGAGAAAAATAAGAGACCACTGCAACTTTTTCTTTCCTTGAAAAAATAGTTGAAGACAATTTTGTGTGAAGAACAGAAGGGGAAAATGTGCAGTGGCATCTTAAATGTTACCCTTCTGTTCCTCACTCAAAATTGTCCTTCTCAACTTTTCTTTTTAAAGGAAAGAAAAAGGTGCAGTAGTCTCTTATTTTTTTCCAGAGCTGTATGTCTATCTAGAACAACATGTATATACTAGGTCTACATGTCCTGTAAATGTACTGTGTAGAGAGAGAGATTTAAATATGCCATGACAACCACAGTCTGTCATCTATATGTATATTTATGATCTTCCAATTTCGTCAAGTGGGCGTCATTTTTGCACACCTCGATCCAATGACAGACCCCTTGCGAACGCTCGCATTAACTAATCAACTGGCGCGAGGAAGGGTAACGGTGCTCGTCTGTGTACCTGTGGTGGCATGCTGGCTGAGACATCACGTCGTCGACTGTATGTGTGACTTGTTTCACGCATTCCCGCCCCACTGCTCCCCTGCTGTTCTGGCTCGCCATTCGCTCCCTCTGACAAGTGCTTACATAACCACACGGCTCCCAACCGCCTCTTGTTCCTGTGAGGTGATGAACGCTTTCGCTTTTTCTCTTTCTCCATCTCATCCTACGTGGTGGTAAACAATGTTTTGGCAAACGGAGAGGTGTCGGTGGAGGACTCCCACTAGGGCTGGTGGTGGGATGGAAGTGAGAGGACGACGAGGGGTAAAGACAGAACGCCGACATGGAAACGGAGACGCGCTAAGCGTGTAGGTTTCACAGTGGGGTAATTAAGCTGTTCAGCCAGAGCCCGGAGGTTTTTGTCGTTTATCGCTACAGTATAGTTTATGCAGATTACTCATTACAAAGATTGTCGGGGTGGGGAGGGGGGGGGTGGGGGGTGGGGGGGGTGGTGGGCGTCGACCTACAGTACGACGTTAGCTGTGGACTATCGAAGTAGGACTGTTCTGAGGCGATTAATAGCGATGCAGCGTGTCGTCGTCAGAGCTGAACCGTCTCCTCTCTGAACAAGCCTTCTTCATTAGCTCTACATCTCCCAGTATAACACCCCGCAAGCCTCGGCAGAACAGGGTGCAGCTCACAAGGGACCAAGGATAGGAGAGGGAAGTCTTATTTCCGTGCTTCAAACACACACACACACACACACACTTGGATGATCAAAGTAGAAATTGCTGTTTTAATACCAGGAGTCCTATCGCCTCTCCTGTCCACAGGGTCATTATAGAGAGGCAGTGCTGTGGTAGAGAGGGAGTGGAGGGGAGAGAGAAAGAAATGGAGACAAAAAGAAAGAGCAAATGAAAGAAAATGGGGTTCAATAAAACCTACGGTACAGATGATATGAAAAAATCTTTCTGAGTGACCCGGACTCCATGGCTCTGTTTTATTCCTGAGTGACTCATCGACTGGTGAACAGCCCTCTCTGACCTCGATGGAGAGTTAAGTGACCTTTGACCCTACGGCCCGGCCAGTCAGCGCGGCTAACCTCTGCCTCTCCCGACCAGATCTGGCCTCGCCTGAATAAAACATTGTCGACGTCTCCACAGACGTCTTGCTCTGTATCGATCCGTCATGTCTTGTTGTCCTGCAAGGACATGGACCTCAGCGGGTTGAGCCGGTGAGAGCTGTACATTGCACAGAGATAAAAACAATGGCGGTCCTGAACCCTGGTAGCTCACCGGATAAAAGTGCATATCATGTAGGCTGAGGCCTTACCACAGCAGCCTGGGTTCAAATCCAGCGGCCCTTTGCTTCATGTCTTCCTCTCTCTTTCTCTCCCTGCCTTTTCTGTCACATTTCACTTTAAATATTTTGAATAAAGCGTAAAAAAGGCAAAAAAATGTATAAAGAAATAATAGGCTATTTGAGGCTACCATAGTCAGACAGTTGAAGGGCAGAGAGGCTAGCACTGTAAAGGTTGCTTCAATGTTGAGTTTTCCTGACCAATATGGACATCCACAGATTGAGAACCATCTGTGGGAATGCTCATTTGCTGCCAAAACATGCATTTGCATAAACAAGTTCAGGTGTAAACGATTGCAATGCAATCAAAGGACTGCACCAATGTCAGAGCCCGGGGTGTGCCTGAAATCATAATCTGATTTGTCCAATCAGAGCTCCGTCGTCAAGCGAGCGACCAGGCGAATTTTGACGGGTTACGCAATTTTTGGTGTTTCCCGGTGGCATAGCAAAAGAAACACAAATCACACTCACCACCCCCCCCCACACACACACACACACACACACGCACACACACATAAACACACACACACACATTGGATTTGCTTCTATTGCTTCTCCTGCAGCTTTCCTTCAGTTGTACAATCAGACTCTGCAGGGGGCCCAGTCTCCTGCCAATACAATACACAGAGCTAATTCAAAACTCATTAACAATGGAAGCAGAACAATTGTGTGCACAAAAGCATAAGGTGTGGGTGTGTTGCCTGCGACGAATAAATAGAAAGCCTTTTCACAGTTGACTGTCTGTCATTTGGTCTGATAAAGGTTTTCTTAAGTCAGCATAGGGGATAAAAGGCTACAGCTGCTATTTAATTATCATTTTGCCAAAGTTTTACAAAAGAGACATAAGTAATCCGTGTCATGACTATAGAGAATTGGGTTCGTGAAATTCAATAGTTTTCCCCCCCACAAAAGGCAGCCGTGAATTCAAATCTTGACACATTCAGAGACAGTTACTTTCTTTTGAATTCTCCTCGCTTAGCCTTTGGCTGAATAAGCAGGTTAAGAGTACCAAAACAAAAGAAGCATTGCTTCATGATGGTGGTGTACCTCTAAGGAAATCGAGAGTAACCTTTAGCCAGCGTTGTTATATTCACCAACATCCTCCTCTTTGTTTAGCTTTCCAATTATCAGCGACATTCACAAGTTGACCCTGACTGTCAAATAAAACACACGCACACACTCAGAAACCATAAACACCCAGTTGTCATCCTACTCAGGATGAGGATAAGAGGATTTCATCCCGGCGGTCTGATGGGTTACCACAACTCACAGACCACCTGACAATGTGTTCACAATTCGTGGGCGCGAGGCCTTAGTGAGACAAATTTGAATATTGATTGAGGGCATTTAATCTATCTCGGCGTCTATTGATATGTCAATCACCCTGGTGAATCTAGTAAAGCATGTCAGCTAGCCACACAGCGCAGAGCAGGCCCAAGGACATTGCTCTATCTTCCTGTTGGGCTCTAATTACTGTTGGCAGCCCCCGCCGTGACTCAAGGTAATGCGTTAATGAAGCCATTGAGAATGCCGGAGCGCGAGTCACTTCCTGCGACGACAACAGCAGCATTCAACTGCCTACAAGTTTATTAGCAATTCAGCATGGCGCCAGCAGCTGAACGGTCGAGCGCGGTACGAGGATATGCTCGATTGAGCGGCGCGGTTTAGCGGAGTGGGTTCGCAGGGGGAGGAGGTGCCGGGCCGCTGTTAGGGGGAACACTGGACTGGAACATGGCTGCCACTGGTTTCTGAATTGTATTTACTCTATGGAAGGGATGGAGATGCACAAACACAGAGATGGACACACTGGGAGACACACATGGAGACACACACACAAGCATATGGACACACACTGGCATACACACTCCGAGCCAGACACACTGACACACACTCAGAGACACACACACAAGCATATTGGACACACACTGACACACACTCAGAGACACACACACCCCGAGTTCAATTATTTTTTCGGTTTGGGGCTTCACCGCCGCAAAAGCGAGCGATGAACTTGAATTAAACAGCATTTTCAAATCAATAACATCTTTCTCTCTTTCTTTCTTCCTTTCTTTCTCAGAGAACCGCTAAACAAGGGCCTAAACTGCCTGGACAGATGGAACATTGTGTCCAAGCACTTCAAAACCTGTCACAAGAAATTGCTGCTAAGTTCCTCTTTGAAATTCCAGATAAGTAATTGGTTAAAGCCCTCTGCAAGCCAATCAATGTTGTCTCGGTGTGGGAGACGGAGGTGAGGAGCGCAGAGTCACGCTGGGGAGCTAGGGAGCTATCTGACACCGCCTTCCCACCAGCCAATTAAGTACTAACCCAAGCTGAGACAGGGGAAAAACAACCGTGCCAAAAGAAAATCCATACAACTCATTTCCAGGAATGCCGAGCCAATTTGGTTCAAACAAGGAAATCTCATATGGTAAACGCACAGGAACGTAAATCAGTTTTGCTGTAGAATAAATAGGCCCGCGGTTGAGAAAACATGTTCTTTTGTGGACGTAGCAAACTTTTCTTTGTTCTCTGCATATCTGGACAAGCTGCCTGCCAGACTTGCATATTCTCCGTTTTTCTACAGGGAAAAGGGACACTTGCTTCACTTGATATCCTAATTTACAACAAGCGTACCGGGCCATCGCGCGATTTCACTCCTACACTTGTAACATTTTAACATTCACATTAGAGTCTTTTAGACAACCTTTGGGATTAAGACACAGTGGCAAAGACACATTTTAGTCGAGTGAAAGAAGTGAGAAAGAATCGCCTGGAGAAGGGGAGAAACAGGTCACGGGGAAAGGAATCACAGCAGAAAGCTGAGCGCTCGGAGTTACGGAAAACTTGAGCTGACAGGAAGTGGCTAGAGGACAGGATTCCTGCGGTTTCGACGAAATGGTGCATCTCTTCCACCACTGAGAAACCCCACTGCGGGGAAACAAACATTTACACGTCCCAAACTGTGACACAAACAACTTTTGATAGTGTAAACAATGCCCCCAGACGGTCTCCTGCCTGCGCTCTCCTCAGAGTCGGTAATGGGATGCCGCCGTTGAACGGTTCATCAAGGACCGTTGTCAATGCTGCTTCCGACGAAATCTTTCTTCGCTGGAAACGATTTTCTGTCACTGTGAAACGGAAGCATTTGATAATGCGCTCATACATAGGCTATGCCATTGTATCGTGAAGGGATATGAATACATTGACCGTTGGGTAGTGGAATTTGATGTAATTGGTAGTGAACTAGACTCTATCCCAGAAAGCGTGACACCAGGGCAAACAACCACCCCCCCCCCCCCCCCCAACACACACACACACACCACACATCTGCCATCAAATGAAATACAATAGTCTGTTTATGAGCATACTTAATTATCACTACTGACCAGAACTCTACAGCCAGCCAGAGCTCTCTCTCTCCTTCTCCCTCCCTTCCTCTCTCTCTTTCTCTCTCTTCGACAAGGCGTCATATTTCACATTGAAACGCATTCAGTCAAATGAGAAGGAGCCAGGTTGATGTATGGAGAGGCAGGAGAGATGATGCATTCCCCCAGTGATTGCTTTCATAGCCTATTACTCACTGTGGCGTGGTGATTAGTCGGCTGCAGGCTGACATCTGGGCCTGGCTCTGTGTGAGGGACCAGTCTCAGCGGACAGACCCACTCTCTAGCGCCGGCTGGCTCGCCACTGATCTGTGATTGCCAGTCTCAATCAATGGGGCCGCCATAATGGATTATGTGCATAGCTATCAATCAAATGGTTTGGGAATGGAGGAGGAGAGGGAACAGGGGGGGGGGCAGTTGCTGAAGACTGGATGTATGTAAAACCGATCGGAAAAGTGTTTATTAAAATGTATAGAGGAGTGTTGGATGTGTAAGTTGTTATTTCTTTGATTCTGTTTCCTTCTTCCTTGACGGAGGAGGGAAGGAGAGTTAGAATGTGCTCCATTCTGCTGCGGCAGCCTCTGGAGGGGTGGGGCTTATCTGTGGAGGGGCGGGGCTTCTCTACGGAGGGCTGGAGTTGGCTATTCGTCTCAGACCGCAGAACGAATAACCTTGACTGCATGACTTGATAACACGGAGCCACGATACTACTACTGTCAGACAGTTTTGCTTTCACGGGTTGCATTCTTGTGCAACAGCTTGTGTCAAACCCCCCATTAAACAAGTATCAAGCAATTTCATTTTGTTGCTGGATAATAATGTACAGTACATTAAACAATTACACATGGAGACGGAATGGCATTGTCCTGTTTGGAACAGCAATTTAGTAACAATTCATAAAATGGGGCTATGATTTGATAAGGCTGCAAGTTAATAAGGTTTATGTTTTACGGTTCAATTAACTAACACGATAAGGGAGCCAGGAAAGACAGGCCTCCAAACCCTGAATCACTTTTCTGTTGTTCTTGACTGACAACACTATCAAAATCCCTACCATCAACATCACAATGGCATTCTGGAAAGATCCCTCTGACCGGTTTAAAGGACGAGGACTTCGTAAAAGCAGTCTAGCAGAAGTTTCATTGGTCTATTAGGAAGGCGTTCAGTGAAGAGGTCATTATGCTGAATATCTACTATAGTTAAACTGCATGGTCAAATTCAATTAAAACGTATTACAGGGCATTAGTTATGCCCTATTAAATTATTAGGGGAAAGTCACTTCAAAGAACGATTACACAAGACCTGTTTTGTCTCTTTCTTCTTGCTTCATCCTTCATTCAATTAGATCTTTATCAATCGCATACTCCTGCAATGGTTGGAAACCTGGCTAGCCCTAGCCCTGTACTCTGAAAACAATCCTCATTATTAATCAAAATGAGCACTCCAAATGTCGAATCAACGTCTGCCCCCAGGTGATTGATATTGTTGATTCCCTGTTTCCCCTTAGAGCAGAATGAGTCATTTCTATTGAGCCCTCTCAGAAATAGACCATGCCCTTGGTCAGTCCTCTTGCCTCAGTGACGAATCAAAACCTCCGATTTTGCAGGGAATTATCATTGCGTTAAGTTGTTCAAAGGCCCTTATTGCGAGTTAATCGCAAGCTGTTTCAACTGCATGCCATAACAATGCACATTGTGGATTTTGAGATAATCTTTTTTGGGACATTAATTAAAAGCTAGATAGCGTAGCCGCACTGCTGCTTTGAGGCAAACTCGCCAGGGCCTTTAGAAGCAGCTCTTGCTAACAGGCTAATGAGCTAGCTAACATGCTTGTAGTCATTGAGCTGCCAGCACACAGATATCATCCCCCAGAAACACTTTCCATTTTTGACTACATTTCCCAGGGGCTTTGCAACAGCTGCATGACTGATTCCTCACGGTTTAATTTAATGCTTTCATGCTTCCCTAGATTGCTCTATCTGCCAGATAAACCACCAATGGTTTGAAAAAAAAACTTACTTCCCAGATATTTTCCCATGGTGTGATAAGCAACTTCACTTGTATACTGACTTGCAAGACCACATTGACTTAGCAATCTAGACATTCGTGGTGAGGTGTGTTAAGAGGAAGTAATTAAACGTGTGATGTGTTTGGGAACCTCCATTTAACCACGACAACAATCAGCAACTTTCTCAGTGAATTCTTTTTCAGTTAGAGGAGTTGTTGAATGTCAGCTTGAAAACGAAATACAGAATACTTAGCACCGCACATGACTCATTTATGTAATCCGTGCACATCAATCGAGCTAATGTACGGTTTTAAATAATGTAAAATCCACTTTTTGCAGAGAGGACAGTGGGCACCTTATCTCCACCCAATCGTCGCTCTTCACCCTGAGAACAGCTAAAACCCTCGCCACCTTGTCCACGACCTCTCGTCTGAGCTTCGGAGAAATCGGCGAGCATTAGAGACGGAATCCGACACCATGTGACGCCACCGCCCCGGGAATGAATATCTCTCTGCATTCTCTTCCATCTGTCTCCGCCTGGCAGAGAGACGCGAGCAGGCCCCTGTTTAGAACGAGGCCTGATGCGATATTGATAGAGCTGTTCGGGTCGGCACGGACAGCGCTTTCAGGAGGCCGATCAATGCCGCGTCCGTGAAATGAGAAATACAAAAGAAGGCCGAGCGAGCTAGAAACCCATTTAACTCCCGGCTGCTCTCTGCGTCGTGCCGAGCGCCGCTCGAAACAGACACGTATACACGCTGCGCCGTTAAAAGCCCGGGTAGGGATGTGCGTCGCCAGGGCGACGCCAACAACCCCACATCTGGGGATGACGCTGACCCGAGGGGACTGTGCGCTTTTGCGTCCAGCGCCAGCCTCCTTGGGTCCTGTGTCGACAAGAGCGTCGCATGACGTCACAACATCCCGGCGTCGGCTCCAAGGGGCCGCGAGCTTTCAAGCATGTGTTTGGTGCAAAGGGAGTCAGCTGACTGCTCTGGTTAGAGGACTGACTGGGAGGAAGGCTTTTCCGGGGCCTTCCGGGGCTTTCCGGGCGCGGGGGGGGGGGGGGAATTTGGTCAACGGATGGTACGGCTGGGGGGGGTTTAAGAATGTGCACCTGCACTGCAGTACTGCTGGGGTTTGAGCTCCGTTGCCCACGGCAGCCCAAGCTGCATGTCCAATAAGAGCTCAGGATTGGGGCTGTCTGTTTGGGCTGTCTGTTTGGGCTGTCTGTTTGGGCTGTCTGTTTGGGCTGTGTGACTGGCCGCCGGCAGGAGCAGTGATGGCCGGATCCACGAGATGGGGAAGATGTGATGATCCATCACTGTCTTCTTCAGAACGTTCACTCTTTGTCTCCCGCCCGCCCGCCCCGCTCGCTCGCATACTCACTCATTCACTCACTCTCTCTCCCCTCACTCACTCACACACACTCATTTACTCTCTCACTCACACAAACTCACTCACCCCTTGCTCACTGTCACTCACACACACATGCCCGAACACCCACATGCAGTAGTACAAAGACACCCACATACACATACTCATACACGCGTACGCACACACACACACATGTCACACAAATAGACTCTTACAACTTGGCAAACAAGCCACACAAGCACAGTAAGTGTGACATCTCAGTGTCTGTTTACAGTCTCTGGAACATTCTTATCTGGTCACTGCTAGCTCCCCTTAGGGACAGGCTGCAGGACTCCACAAAGCCAGCAACCAATCCTGTCAAACTATATCTTTATAGACAGAGAGAGAGAAAGAGAGAGAGAGAGAAAGAGAGAGAGAGAGAGCGAGAGAGAGAGAGAGAGAGAGAGAGAGAGAGAGAGAGAGAGCTTGTGGGAGATATGGCTAGAGGGGGACAGACAGAGAGAAAAATAATGAAAGAGAGAGAAAATGAGAAAGTATATAGAGGGAGTGAGACAAAAAACCCCGGGTGTGACACACAGAAGTACGTCAGACTCTCTACACCGAGGCCCTGCAAGCTCCAGAACGTAGACCCAGTACTGTATGGATCCAGTGCATGAAAGGAACTCTCCCTCGAGCTACATCCCTCTCTCCCTCCTCTCTTCCTCCCCCTTGGGGAGTCATTCCTCCGCTCTTGTCATCCAGGGCCCGCTTGGGGGGGGTACATCTCTGCTTTGTCCTCCCCCCCCCCACCCCCGGCTGCTGTCAGTGACGCCTGTCTCTGTACGTCAGCGCCTGGGTCCTACTGTCCCCCGGGTATTAGGCCAGGCTCTACAGTATGCCACACTCTGAGCTAATTAAGACATGACGACCCCCCCCCCCACCCACACACACACACACAAACAGTTGGAAGGAGAATTGAATACCCATAACTGTCAGGTCTGACGTCCTCTCGTATTCACTCAATGCTTTCTAACTGGAAGATCATGTTTTGTTCTGTGCTAGGGTGTCTAGTACTGTGGGCTGTGCTGGATACTGGATGTACCCGACACTAACCCCAACCATGTGATCTTACAGACCTTGGGAGGAATCTAGCCGAGGTTGTGAAACAGTGAGAACTATGAAGAACATTATGTGTCGAAAGAAAAAAAAGGATTCCTTTGTGTGTGCTTGTGCGAGTTGAGTGCTCGTCAGTGTGTGCTTGTGTATATGCGAGTGTATATCCGCCAACGCGTGTGTGTGACCTCCCTCTGCACCTTCACAAGTATCACATTCCCCCGAAGCTTCACTCAATGGGAAGTTACCAGGCAGATGTAATGTATGGCACCGCACATACACACACATGTCCCTGCCCCCCAGCCTGCCCTGCCCTAATGGCCCCCAGAGAAGCTTCATTATTTATCGCTATTGAACAGGGCCTTCAATTACAGAGGCTCAACCCCTTGTCTATTAACCCGAGGTCTGTGCAGGGGGATTGAGCAGAGGCAGCCCCTGCCAGTCAGCCATCACTCAGGGGGCCTCGAGACCGGTTCACCAGATCAGGTCGTGAGGGAGTGGAGGAGGCGGGCGCCGGGTTGCTGACGACGACGTGAAAACGATTTGCTCCCCTGGTCAGGTGAGGGATGAGAGCGCCCCCCCCCCCCCCCCCTCCACCACGGAGGAACGGAGGGTGGGGCGGTTTGCCCCTCCGAATCGCCTCGTCCTCCTCCGCCGTCTCCCTCCTCCGCCGTGTCCCTCCTCTCTCTACCTTCCCCTCTCTGTCCTCCCCCTCCTCCTCCCCCCCCCCCCCCCCCCCCCGTTACCTGGGGCAGCAGGTGCGAGAGCACGTTCTGTGAAAACGGCGTGCCGGGCCCCTCACATTTTTACACTCCTCTGCGTGATTTTCAGCCCAGAGTGTGAGGTTGTGTGCGTGTGTGGGTGTGTGTGTGTGTGGGTGTGGGGGGGGTGGGGGGGATTCTCCCTGGCTAGCTGCTGGAGGAACCGCGGAGGGACATTAAGATGCTGCGGTGCACTCTGCCTGCCTCACTGCCTGTTTGCCTCGCTGCCTGACTGATACTGCTAAGATGAAAAACATGTCTGTGTGCTGATTGGATGATGGAGACGAGCTGTTGATCATTGGTTTACTGTCCTGTTCATTTGCACAAAGACGCGTCTGGCAGGAGCCATCCATCTGCACCGCTTCCAAGCATCAGAGGACGTGAGATTACTGAGTTGTTAAGTTACTAAGCGAGCAAGATCCACAGGGAATTATAAAGATCTGTTTTATATGCCGTGGGATTCGCCAGTCTGAAATATCATTGAAGCTGGTTTGTGGTTGAGGCTGTTTATTTCAGTTTGCTCTATCTACACTGCTTGTGTTATTGAGGTGAGGCGTCTCCGTATGCTGAAGATCAACATCAGGGCACTAGTAGAGATCTGAACCTCTAACTAAATGCTTTTTGCTAAATTATTTGTTTTCAACTAACAGAGGAGGTACACACACAAACACCCACACACAACGGGTTTGAAATCATCTGCCCTTTCAATTATTAATCTTCAGGAAATAGATTTGGAGATGGTGCCCCAGCTGAAGATTATACATTTTAATTTGATCCTTCTTGTTATTTGCCCGATATCATCGGCAGTCTGCAGGCTGCAGTGCTCGGAATGGCAAGCCCGGTTTTTCAAATTCCACGCAGAATAGAAAATATCCTCGCACAACAAAAGGCAATCATTCCATTTGTGTTTCAGCACAATAGATGGTGAGGAATGGGAGAGGGGGGGGTGTAAGGGAGAGTGGGTCGGTGGCGGGGGGGATTATCTTCCCTCCCCAGTCCTCGTCTCTGCCTTCTCCCCTATGAATAATAGATTACAGATGAGAATGGGACTTTGCCTTCCAGGGGTTCTGGTATAGTACAGCACGGGAGGTCAGCTCTACTCCACCTCCCTCCTTCTCTTCTCTTCTCTCTACCTCCACCACATCCCTCCTTCTCTCCACCTCCAACACATCCCTCCTTCTCGCTACCTCCACCTCCACCACATCCCTCCTTCTCTTCTCTCTACCTCCACCACATCCCTCCTTCTCTTCTCTCCACCTCCACCACATCCCTCCTTCTCTTCTCTCCACCTCCACCTCCACCACATCCCTCCTTCTCTTCTCTCCACCTCCACCACATCCCTCCTTCTCTTCTCTCCACCTCCACCACATCCCTCCTTCTCTTCTCTCCACCTCCACCACACCCCCCCCCCTCTCTCCACCTCCAACACCACCTCCACATCCCCACAGCAAGCTCAGAGTCAGGGCGCTTCAGGAAACGTCCTTAAAACGCCTTTCCAAACTCATCCAGGTGAATGTGTCTAATTGCCGTTTCTATCCCTCCTCCTGGCAGTGCAGCCGATCGTCACGTCCAGGTCTCCGCTGCTCTGTATGCTGCCTGTTACTCTGCGCGGAGATTAGCTTGTGATGTGCGGAATGGTAAATTAGGTTCACTAGATACTGTATCTATGTGTCCCAGTGGTTTCAGGACTTACTGAAACCCTCCTGTGAGGGGTGTTGGCATGCGTTGACTGGGCCTGTTGGGCACAACTTCAGCTCAGCTGCAAATGATTGCCAGGTCAATCCCGACTTCAAAACACTGCGGTTTTCATCAACAATTTGGTGAAAGCTGAAAGCAAGCTGAGTGGTATTTCTGACCAGCTGAAATGAAGGACGGCCCTTTGGACCTATTTTGAAATCGTAATGGGCAGTAATGGAACCATCCGGGGGGAGAAGAGGTCTTTGGATTAAAAAGATACACTCTCCTATTAGCAGTGGATTAACTCATCTCAGATCAGCACTGCAATGTGTAACGAGGACGAATGGTCTTTCTTTACGTACGATCATAAAAAGAAATCAATTAAGACTAAACATGGGATTGTATTTTCCCAAGCTTGTACAGAACCAAGTCCCCGTGGTGTGGCGCGATGCTTTGAAATTCAAAGGCTGGGAGCGAACCCAGAACACAATCCTGCTTTCGACGCCAACCTGCTTTCATCTGCTAATGTATTCTCGCAGGAGAGCCTCGGCTCTTCCGGGGAGGCACGCTTGTGCCGAGTTCACGGGTTCATTTCATTGCACGGGCGCCGGCGTTTCGGGGGAATCGGGGACCCGGCTTGGACGGAGAACACGAGAGAGAGAGGGGGATGGAGAGAGAGGGGATGGAGAGAGGGGATGGAGAGAGAGAGGGATGGAGAGAGAGAGGGATGGAGAGAGAGAGGGGATGGAGGGAGGGGATGGAGAGAGGGGATGGAGAGAGAGAGGGGATGGAGAGAGAGAGGGGATGGAGAGAGAGAGGGATGGAGAGAGAGAGGGGATGGAGAGAGAGAGGGATGGAGAGAGAGAGGGGATGGAGAGAGAGAGGGTTAGAGGAAGAGTGAGAGAGGACAAGAGTGGGTCTGATGAGAGGGTGTGTTGCCGTAGAGGGACTCTCTCCAGGGCATCGGCTGGAGGAGGAGAGACAACACGTTCCTACCCCTTCACTTCCTCTTTAAGAGAGAGAACACCAAACTCCAAATATCCCCCCCCCCTTGCCCCCGTTCCCGTCAAAATGTAAGATTCAGACAGACGCGGTTACACTGAGAAAACGAGCAACGCGCACAGTCATTCTACCCTCCTGTTAAGACGAAGAAGATTCTTGTTCAACAACGGAGCAAGAGGGAGGGAATTAGAAGGCCTTAGGATCACGTGTAATAAGGATTTGTAAAACTCCAGAGGTTCGCCCCTATAAACGGAGGCAGAATCCTCCAAAAGATGGGATGTTTCAGCAAACTCTTCCCCTGCACGTTTTCTCTACCCCGGCAACCAGCTTACTCGAAAGATGACGAATACCAAATCTTGAAGAAGAGAGAAATTAGCATGAAAAACTCCTCGCGTTTCAACCGGTGCATAAAATATCTGCACTTACTTTAATGAGCGCCGATAAAAGTTGCCATGCTGCGCTGCAACGAACATCCCTGATTGATGCCGCACATTAGAGGACGCTAGCCTACCCTGCCCAAGCAAACATCACAGCAGCTCTGCCTTCCTGCCTGCCCGTTGTTCCAATCTCCTCACAGCAAGTCCCCTCCCTCTCTCTCTCCCTCTCTCCCTCTCTTTGTCTCTCTCACTCTCTTTCTCGCTCCCTTTCATTTCTCTCTCTCTCTCTTTCATTTCTTTCTTCGCGTTCTTTCCCCCTGTTGTCTTTCCAGTTCCTGTCAGCCTGTCCCCTACTCTCTCCCTCTCATATCCCCTCTCCTCCTCCTCCTCTCTCTCTCTATCTCTCTCTCTCTCTCCCCTACTCTCTCCCTCTCATATCCCCTCTCCTCCTCCTCCTCTCTCTCTCTATCTCTCTCTCTCTCTCCCCTACTCTCTCCCTCTCATATCCCCTCTCCTCCTCCTCCTCTCTCTCTCTATCTCTCTCTCTCTCTTCATTTCTCTCTGTGGTACAGATAAAAGCCCGGTTTTCTCCCTCCAGCGCGTCTCGCTCCCAGACAAACAGCCCCGCCTGGTTTCAAAGCCGCCACAACAGAAGGACAGCGATAAGAGGCCTTGCCGTTCACCTGTCTCTTTCCTTTCCCCGGCCCCCAAATCTCCCGGCCCACGTAATTGACTGCACTGTAGCTGCTCGCGCCAACGGATCTGGGAATGCCCCCAGAGCCTCGTAAAGCAGTGCGGAGGAGCTGTTCTTTATTGACCCGAACACGTTGTGCCGCCGCTGCTGCTGCTTCTGATAAACGCGGGCAGACGGTGGAGGCGGAGTCTGTGTCTCGTCTTCTCTCGACGGCCGCGGACGCGTTTGACCTCCGGGTGAAGACGTGACGTGAATTGAACCGAGAGCTTGTTGCCAATCCGACGACTCCTTACGTGCAGGAATACGTGGCTCGCGTGTTCCGACGGCTGCTGAAGACGCGAGCGTCCAGAAGTGCTGGGACGCATAAGGTCTCTCCTTCGCTCCTCTCCTCCCTTCTCCTCTCCTCCCTTGTCCTCTCTCCTCTCTTCTTTTCTCTCCTCTCCTCCCCTGTATGCGCACTTGCAAACTAAGTTATGCCACCTCCCAATTAACACGTCCGTTGCGCCCCCCCCATAGAGGCCTCCACCCCTACCTCCCCCCCCCCCCCCCGCGCCCCCCTCCCCCACGCCCCCCTCCTGCATATTCAGAGGAGAGAACAGCCGCACCTTGGAGGGAAGGAGTCGTCTGCTCGCCTCGCGTTAATTGAGGGGCGAAAAAATACATCTGTCCTGATGTCGGAAGCTGCTAATGAGAGGCCTGAACCTGCTGCTCTTGCAAGGAACCTTATTAGCTCCTCCTGATTGGCTATTCTGAGGGGCGCACCAGGTCAGGGATGCCACATCACAGATGCGGACCACCAATGTCTTCCAGTTACTGTAAACCCCTAGGGCTGCGCCTTCAATCAAAACAAACAGTCATCCGGCCAAAGTGGACCAGCTACTTTGACTGTGTCCATGTTGATGGGCGAGCAAGGCTCTGTCTTCAGGCAGGCGGAGGCCTTCTCTCTTCTGGGATGGAAGAACAACACACAGGCTCTGGGGAATCTGTTAGGAGGGAATCTGAAAGTTGTATGCGGTCGATCTAAAGGTGTGTTGGTGTGTGAATGCAGAGCCTGAAGGAGGGGGAGGAAGACGGTCTGTCCGGGGGGGGGGGGGGAGAGGGGGGGGGAGGGGGGAGGGAGGGGGAAGGGGGGGGGGGAGGAGGAGGGAGGGGGGAAGGGAGGGAGGGAGGGAGTGGGAGAAAGCTTGGCCACT
Organism: Thaleichthys pacificus; assembly: GCA_023658055.1. Classification (NCBI taxonomy): domain Eukaryota; kingdom Metazoa; phylum Chordata; class Actinopteri; order Osmeriformes; family Osmeridae; genus Thaleichthys; species Thaleichthys pacificus. Next base: position 6,417,416 of record CM042856.1, read on the forward strand.
GGAAGGAGAAGGACCAGGACTTTATTTGACTGGCTTGACATTTAATTGTCACTGAGATGAAAGAAAATAAGCTCTGTAGGGTGTGTGTAACCTGCTCTCGTGTGTGCGTGTTTGTGTGTCGGTGCGCGCGCGCGTCTTCGTGAGCTGTTTTGCGCACCGTGGGAGTAGTCACTTCCTGTTTGTTGTTGTTTTTTTAGCGCATTGCCGTGACGACGCCTGCAAATGATTCTCCGGAGGGGGATGTTTGGGCGTGACGCACCATCAGCGCGGTGATTTGGGCTGTGTTGAGACAGTATGGTGTCGCTCAGCCTGGTCTCACTCACACGCCCGCAGGAGCCGCTGGGATCCCCGGCTGTGGGAGTTTCCTGGTGAAGTTCCCAAAACTGATGGTCATGAAAAGCCGCCGGTGACAAACCATGAGAAGACACGAGTGGGCACGAAGCAGCTGTTGGCGAGGAGGAGAGAAGAGGACAGTTCCTCTCTTCTCTCACTTCACCTCTCTTTCCTCTCCTCTTTCTTCGCCTTTCTCGCTCCTCTTCTCTCTCTTCATCCACCTTTGCACCTTCTTGGCCAGTTGGTGAACCTGCCAGGTACTGATAATTGATAATATCACTTCATACTTCATACTATATTTGACAGACTAAATTAGAAATGGAGTAAGTCCACCTATAAACTGTTCCCTTTCGTTCCTGTCAAGGTCAAGTTAAGGTTTATTATTTCCGAGGGGTTAGTTGTTGCAAAGCTGTTAACTGTAGAGAAAGTTCCAGTGATGTAGTTGGAATCCCCATTCACTTAACTGACTGTGCTACTACGTCAATCATTTCAGACACGTTGGATTGTCAAAAACAATCATTCACTGCCATTAATTTTTTATTTCTTTATTTGAGCCCATCCCAACATGGAATTAAAATCTAGGCTTAGCTCGCTAATGACTTTTGAAGGAACTAGTGTGAGGACTGAGGCTTTGTCTGAAGTAATTACTGGAATTCAAAATGATATGCTCTGGCTCTATGTCATATCAAGTAGACTGACACATGACAAAAATAATTACAATGAGTTCAGTCAACCAATAAAAGTCTGTTAGCGGAATTTGAATATCCTTTATCAAAATATATCGAAATATATAGGAATTTGCATGCCAGCTGTCAATCAAACCTGCGACTGAGGCGGAGCATGGTAATAACCAACCTGGCATCGCCAGACCAATTTGCAAATTTGTTTTAGTCTGAAACCTCAGTTCCATTTTACATTTCCAAGGGGCGTAATCAACAGGCACAGACCCAAATGCCTCTGGATCTAATCAAATTTGATAGATACAATCAATCAGAACCATGTTTGGTCTTGGTTGTTTAACGAAAATGCCTCAACGACCCTCCTCTGTTCTGTCATCGTATTAAGCCCCTTATCCGGCTATCATGGACGGTTGTGATTGGCCCGGCACTTTTCATGTCGGAGGGAAATCGTTTCGAATGGGAGGGTGGCCAGGCGCATCTGCCTGAGCGAATGAACAGCGAGCTGGCAGATTGGTCTGGGTCCTGAGCTAGGTGATCACCGAAGGTGAGGAAGGACGTGAGGGCGTTCTCTCGACGTGATGAAGAGCGCTTCCTGTCCTCCACATGTTCTCAGGACACTGTCTGGGGACTCCTTTAGAAGACGCACTGCTCAAATGTGACAGTGATTCACAGCACAGCCCACAGACTTCTCTCTTGCTCCGCGGCTGTCAGAGGCTTCTAAAAAGCAGGAAGCACGGACAGTTTAATGCCAAGACTCCCTCCTGCGTTGCTTTCTGCGTGAATTCTTTCATAGCAGTCTTTTCACCCTCATAACCAGCGTGACTTCAGACAGGTCGTCAGGTATTTGGGGGGATTGGAGCGCACAAACGCAGACAAAGAGACTCTCCAACCAAATAACGCGGCTTTGATGTGCAAACCGCACAGCCTCAAAGACCGCAAAGAATACACCGTACAAAGCTAGCTGCAGCAGATCTGTCCAGTTGCACCCCATGACTGCCTGCCACCTCCACCCCCCAACTCCCCCCCCCCCCCCCCACAAACAGAATCCACTAACTCAATCTTCGATGAACGTGTCGGCCAACAGGCCCGGCCCGTTGAGGCAGAGAGGAATGTGGCATCACAGAGGCGCAGGCAGATGGCGAAGGAGACAGGAGTGGAGCTAGCGCTAAAAGCTAACGTCCGGACAGACATCCCCAAGAGCAGGAGCCAGAAGAGATCACACAGAGAACAGATGGTTAACCACCCTTACACTACACCTGTCTCCTCACAGCCAGACTGAGGGCTTTTTGGAGCACTGTCACGCAAAGTCCTCAAAATGTGAAGGAAAAAAAATAACATTCTGTGCGCAAACTGTTTGGTTGGCTGGTTGCCGAATTTAGGACATGGCATGTCAAACCAGAGACTAAAACAACATTGGAGAGACAGCTATATTTATGACTCAAGATGTATTTTTTTCTTTGGTTTACCAGAAGCCATGGTGGATTTGTGTGTGTGTGTGTGTGTGTGGAAACTATAGCTCTTCTCACTTCCTCTTCATCCTTTTTTATTCTCTCTCTCTCTCTCTCTCTCTCTCTCTCTCTCTCTCTCTCTCTCTCTCTCTCTCTCTCTCTCTCTCTCTCTCTTCTCTCTCTCTCTCTCTCTCTCTCTCTCTCTCTCTCTCTCTCTCTCTCTCACACACAATCACTACATCCCTGTCTCATATCTCTGCTCTTCTCTCTCTCTACCTCTCTTTCTGTCTTTCTCTCTCTCCCCCTCCATTTATCTCTCTATTTCTCCCTCCCTCTCTCTCTCCAACCTTCTTTTTTCTGTCTTCCTCTCTGCTTCACTTGCTCTCTCTCTTCATCCCTCCCTCCCTCCTCCCCTCCCTCTAACACACAATCTCTCGCTTTCCCACTCTCTCTGGCTCTCTCTCTCTCCATCTCTCTCCCTCTTCATCCCTCTTGATCCCTCTGTCACACAGAAAAAATCATCCCGTCCCCTCTCCCTCTGGGGTTCACCTTCAGCCGAGGTTGAACCCTGTTTTCACGAGGAGTCTATCGAGAGAGGGGCCACCCTGCTATGACTCAGCCGACGTGACTCCTCTCTCCTCCTCCTCCAGATCATCTCCTCCACGGTGGCCCTCATTGGCCCGTTCCGAAATTGCCCGAGCAATAGCAGACGCGGTGACGCACAGTTCTTCCTGATTGCTTCAGTGTGCTTGACACCCTCTCCCTTTTGCACATGGGAGGACACAGTACACAGAAGAAGCTTCTCCATGTTTACCTAGTCGCTACAGGCTTATATTACAGCGCTCCAGAAACACGCCACCCCGAGACTCTGCTAAAGCCTCCTGAAAGCCACACACACACTCCCCTGACGACCACACACACACACTCCCTGGCAACCACACGCAGACAGACCACAGCCCTTACAGGCTCACCGCTCGGAATAAAACACACCGTTCCGGATCAGCGTCGACAGAACTGTAACAGAAGCCTGCGACGGGTAGACACGGAGGAGCGTTTGTTTTGTACTCGTGTGTCCTCCCGCGTAAAGGTTACAGAATAGAGCAGGAGTGAACTCCTGAGAGGGGTGGTGGGGACAGGCTTGTTTTGAACCCTGCTAGACAGATGTGCAGCATCCAGCTGGTCCACAGCTCAGCACAAAGCCCTCTGACCTTAGCCAGGCTCCCCAGGGGTCCGAACCAAACACACACTCACACACAGTCACTCGGGCCCAGGGGAACCATTCGAGCGCACGCTCTGTCCTGTAATTAACTTCCCAAACAGACGTTCACTCCACCACAGCTCAGGGAGCTGGATCCCCGACTCTGAATAACCTGCTCTGATTGGACAGCGCTGCTCTTCGGAGAGCTGGTTCTGAATGACCTGCTTTGATCATCTAGTTGACACAAACAGGCTCCATTTGCTAAAGACAAAGACAGTTACCCCTGACGACATGAGCACCGTGAAACTGGTACTGTATCAGAGGAAGGGAGCCTGTCACCTTATAACCACTCATAACGACTCATCTCATAAACCAATCCCACGTCTCAGCTCCAGGCAAATCCCATTGGACAACGGGTCTCTGAGGTGGTACAGGGAGACTCCGTAACGGAACTAGAACCGGTGAGAACTGGGTCGGGTAAATCGACCACTCTTCACTGCTTAATAGAACCTTGCAGTTACTGTACTGATGTACTGACTGATGTTAGGAGTGGGATCGAACGGAACCGTTCTTCCAACAGAACCCAGTAGACGAGCAGAGCATCGATCCTGTTATTCAAACCATGATATCTGTCTCTGGGGCTGATGAATCACAGCACGGAGGGAGGGAGGGAGGTGGAGAGTGTGAGAGATAGATAAAGGGATCAACAGAAAGGAAAATAAAGAGAGAATAAGAGAGAAAGAAGGGGGTGACAGAGAAAGAAGGAAATTGAGAGAATAGAAAGAAAGAGAGAGGGGGGAAGAAAGAGAGAGAGAATATTAAAGCGATAAAGAATGTTGATGAGGAGGCAAACAGGATGGTAAAGATTTTTTTTTTTTCCTGTTCTGATTTGTCCTGGCCAGACCTTTTCTCATTGGTCCTGGCCCGACCTGTTCTCATTGGTCAGAACCATTCATTCCGTTATCCCTTCCTGTCTCTCTGTGTTTGTTGCTCTGCAGAATGGCATGAAAAACGACCGCTGTTACACACCACAGATCTGACTGGGCCGGATACCAGACCCCATGCAGACTGACATGAACACACAGGGGAGAGAGACAGTCACAGTGTCAGGGATGTGTCAGTGATGACCGAGAGAGAGAGAGAGAGAGAGAGAGAGAGAGAGAGAGAGAGAGAGAGAGGGGGGGGGGTAGAGAGGGAGAGAGAATGAGAGACAGAGTGAGGACAAGAGATTTGGAGAGAATTGGAGAGGGAGAGAGAGGGGGGGGAAGTGGGTGAGTGAGAGATAGAGAGGGAGAGAATGAGAGAAAGAGGGAGGAGGAGAGAGAATGAGAGAGAGAGAGAGGAGGGGGAGAGGGGAGGGTGGGGTGTGGAGAGACAAATAATCCACAGTCACTAAAACGAACCAGTCGTTCTCATTACTCACATTTCATAAAGGGGAACTACAAAGGCATGCTTTCTTCCGTTCTGGATGTGAATCCCTCTGTGCCCCCCCCCCCCCCCCCCCCCCCCCCCGGGGGAATCAAATAGAAACCCAGCGAAAGGAAAAAGCAAAGACGAAAACAGCTAATTCCGTGTAAACATTGAGGCGATGCTTCCTTCATGAGAGAACAGAGAGAGCCGGAGACGCTCCCCTGCGGTGGAGACGGCTGAGACGGACCCACCGAGGCACGGAGGACGATCACACCTCCGTACGTTACACCTGACGCCCCTCTCCTTTGCCAAGACCCGTCGAAAGCCATCAAAAGCACATTTCGTCTGCTTCACTATCACGCTCATTTGACTCCAACCAATCGACTGTCATGATTAGAATGTGTTTACCCAGAGTGCATCCAACCGTCCCCACACCAAGTCTGGCTTCCACTAAATCGTAATGAACTAAGTACCTTCGTGGTTACCGGAGGTTTGGCTTATGTGGTGACATGGTGGTGAATGTAACCTTCATGTGAATTGTTTCTGAACCCTGCTTCAGATCCGGCGGGCCTGGCCGCCGTGGAAACCTCCCCAGACACAGACGCCCCATCCAGGACACGGAGGTCGTCTGTAGTCGTTAGGATGACAAACGCCGATTCAGGGCCTGCTGACGTAACAGCAGCAACCAGGAAGCGCCCAGTATAAATCAGGACACGTATGAACGTTTGCAGTTTTACAATGCAGTAGAACCCCCACTCATCACCAGGGATGGGAACTGGGTAACCATACACACAGACACACACATTCAGCCACACACACAGACACACAAGACACACAAGTCACACACACTCACACACACACCACACGTACAAAGACACACACGCACATTTGTGCGCGCACACACACAAATCACCCACACGTAGACACGCTCACACACCGACACACATGCGCATACGAACGTTCTATTCAATTTAGGACCTCCAGGCAGGAGTACCTTGCTGTGCAGCCTGCTAGAGGTGACACATGCACTGGGTCTGATTTGTGGAGGCAAAAAGAGGGACATGAATCATCAGAGCCCTGCCAACATGGCCGCATACTAATCACCATTTTACCCACAGGAAAACACAGGCAGGAACTAATGACACAAAACTGTAGGAGTGTGTGTGTGGTGTGTGTTTGGGTGTGGTGTGTGTAGGTTAGCGTGTTCATGTGTGCAAGTGTGTGTGGTGTGTGTGCGTGAGTATGCATGTTTGAGTATGTGTGTGTGCTTCTCTATATGTGTGTGTGCATGTGTGTGTGCTCCTCAGTGGGAGGCGATGCCAGGGTCAGTAAATCTACCCCCACACTATTTACCAGCGCTAACATATTGTCTGCATTTACAATAATTGCTAAATGCAGGGGAGGGAGTTAGTGTAAATGAGCAGACAGGACCCAGATCTCACTGCCTCGTCGACGTCAGAGAGGACCAGGGTGCCACGACGGTGATACGACCCAGGATCAGACTGGAGGTGTGTGTGTGTGTGCGGAACAGACCTGAACACAGTCAGAGGGAGGGGTGTGGGGGGGGGGGGGGGGGGCAAGAGGGAGGGAGGGAGGGCAAGAGAGCGTGATGGAACGGTGAAGAGACAGAGTTGGGGGGGGGGGGCGGATGAGGGGGTGCTGGTGTGGGTGAGAGGAGGCCTGCTAGTCCCATCAGTCTGTCGTGTGTGTAAGGGAATGGTGATGGTTAGGTCTCCAGATGATGGTTAGGTATCTAGGTGATGGTTAGGTATCTAGGTGGTGTTTTGGCTAGGTGTGATAGTTAGGTATCTAGGTGATGGTTAGGTATCTAAGTGGTGGTTAGGTATCTAGGTGGTGTTTTGGCTAGGTGTGATAGTTAGGTATCTAGGTGATGGTTAAGTATCTCAGTGGTGGCTAGGTATCTAACTGATGGTTAGGTCTCCAGGTGAGGTTTAGGTCTGTAGTTGGTGGTTAAGTCTCTAGGTGGTGGTTAGGTCTCTAGGTGAGGATTAGGTCTGTAGGTGAGGGTCAGGTCTGTAGGTGAGGGTCAGGTCTGTAGGTGAGGGTCAGGTCTGTAGGTGAGGGTCAGGTCTGTAGGTGAGGGTCAGGTCTGTAGGTGAGGGTCAGGTCTGTAGGTGAGGGTCAGGTCTGTAGGTGAGGGTCAGGTCTGTAGGTGAGGGTCAGGTCTGTAGGTGGTGGTTAGGTAAGGAGTTCCAGAAGGAGAAGTTCTCTACCTTTCTGAGGACCTCTGCCCAAGGTAACGAAGCCGGAGGAGATGAAGTTGTGAAGGTCGTGACCTCCACTGCTGCGGACACTCTCCTTCCCGTAGTGGAGACCTGTACACACACACACACAAGCACGCACACAAACACACACAGACAAACAGACATGCGCACACAAACACAGACGCACACACCCATATTAGAAAACCTTGAACAAGCCCTTTGAAGCATCACGACCGTTAGCCGCAAAAACAGAGTCAGCAACAACGTCGGCGCTCAAATCATTCCCGATCCCTGGAACACAACACTCCAGATGTCCACGAGATCTATGAGGAGCGCGAACGATTCCGAGGCATTAACTCGCCGGGCCGTAAAAGAATGAAACCGAAAACGACACGGTGGCCATCGTTCACGCAAAGCGGCACCAGATACGTTCCCTCACGCTCATTCCCCCCTGGAGGGTTAGCGTGAGGAGTGATGTCGGGGTCTACGTGCGTTTTTCATTCCGGTTCCACGAGTGTCGTGATTCCGTTTGCGTACCACGACACTGCTGGTGTTGACCCTGGGGAACCTTCGTCCCTGGAAGCCCACGTCGCCGCCATTGTCGAAAGCTAACGGACCTCTTCAAAAGCAATTGTTCCCCGAGCGGATCTCGCGCGTTCGCACACGCGTCTGCTTGCGCGTGCGCGTGCGAGCACACTCGCGCGCAGACAGGCCTTCCTCTCCTCTCACAGGTACGCACGCACTCCTCTCCTCGCACACACACACAGTGACTCTCCTCACACACAGACATGCATTTACACACACACGCACACACATGGACAAAACTCTCCTCACACACACACACACACACACACACCCAACTCATTAAGCTGAACTGGTGTGAAGAGCCTTGAGCACCCTCTTGTCGTTGCGGTATGGCTGTACGCATTACGAATACTTCCTCCTTGATATAAAAGAAGGCATGACTTTCACCTCAACAAGTGTCTTGAGGGCCTGGATAGTCGGTGCGAAGGTGAATACTTTCTTTTATATTCATGCTACCTTTTGATATCGATATGAGAGTTTTCTCGTCATCTGGCTTTTTTCCGTGAGAGGAGGGCGGGAGGAGGAATAACGGGATGATTGCCGTCGAGGAGGTGGAGCAGAGGTGGAGGTGAAGAAGGAGGTGGAGGTGGCGGGAGAGAGGAGGGGAGGGGAGGTGAGGTTAGGGTGGAGGGAGGGTGGGAGAGGTGAGGGTGGAGGGTGGAGGTGGTGTAGTAGGAGGAGGTGGAGAAGGAGGAGAAGAAGGAGAAAGAGGAGGTGGAGGGGTTGGGGAGGAGGAGGAATTGGAGGAGGTGGAAGAGGAAGTGAAGGGGTTGGACGAGCAGCGCTGTGCTGCTCCAAGGTCGATTAAACTCAGACACAAGGAGGCGGAGGTCGTTTACATGCCTTGGTGATTTTACAGCATCTACAGCACATCTCTGGTGCTGGGAGTGTGTGTGTGTGTGTGTCTGCGTGAGTGTGTGTGAGTGTGTTTGAGATCTCTCATACCTACGTTTCTGTGTTTTTCTCTGTCTCTCTCCCTTTCTCTCTGTCTGTCTTCCACTTTTTCTCTCTTTTCAGGTCTCCTTCTCTTTTGTCTCTTTCTATTTGTGTGTCTCTTCACTCTCTCTCTCTCTCTCTCTCTCTCTCTCTCTCTCTCTCTCTCTCTCTCTCTCTCTCTCCCTTTCTTTACGCTCTCTCTAGAACTCTCCACCTGGCAACTGCATGAACTCTCATGAAATCAGCCGAGCAGAGTTTATAGTGGTGAATGTATCCCATAAAGCACATTGGGCCATAATTAACGGTCGCTCTTGGTTGCTAAGGCCTCCCAGAATGAATACCAGCTGCACACCTGCAACCCCTTACACATTGTCTCTCCCACCCACGCACACACACACACACACAAACGCACACACACACACACACACATGCACACACACGCACACACGTTCACAGAGGCACGCGCGGGTCAAGAGATCTCGGAGGATAATCAGGGATGATAATGAGAGGCGGAGCCGGGGACAGGAAGAAGAGGGCGAGCTGGAAGTGTCAGGTGCTCCTGTGGAGGACGACTTCAAGCACGCTGACGCGGTCAGCACAATGGCATCAGATTAGCATGGAGGTGATGACTAACAGGTCCTGGGGGGATGGAGGAGGGAGGGAGATGCGGGGGGGGTCAGGTTGGGGGCAGGAGGGGGGCAGGAGGGGGGCCTGGGGTCACCAGAGATGTTGGCCCTGCTCTGGTTTAGGATGACCTGGTGAGAGGGTGATGCACATTTGGTGGAATGAAAGTGCAGACTGTATACAATTACTAAAGGGCCTATGGGCAATTTATATATTAATTAAACTAATTAAATCATGGTTTAGTAATTCAGGCAAAACTCAGGCATGCTGTGCGGATCTCTCCAAGCGATAAACACACTGAAACCCATTCAACACACACACACACACACGCACACTCAAACACACACACACACAAATAATCACGCAGGAATGTGTTTAAGAGAATGTCCCATGGTCATGTCAAAGGGAGGTTGAAAAGTTAGAAGGATAACGTTGTCAGAACTGTTTTCCATCTATTCATATTGGCTATAAATGTTTGTTTAAGTCCCAGTGACCTTTCCAACATGGAAACGGTTGACGACCCTCTGATGAGGTAATCGATTCCAGCACTATGATGCCATAATAATATGGACGTGGGAAAAAAGTGAAACACCGAATATGAGTCTCTCCTCCGAGCAATAAGCCTTTGATCCATTTCGCCGGAAGCGAAGATGTCAGTAAGTATGTGAATATACTGAAATTGTACATTTCAAGTACACTTCCAAATGTGTAGAAAAAAAATTTATATAATGAAAATGTATTGGTTTCTCATTGAATACACTCTACTCCGTTTGGGACTGTATGCTAAGAAGACAGTCATCAAACAGGTCACATTAGACCCCTCTTAAATAAATAACTAACAAGCACTTCCTGCTGTGGCATGTAAATAAACATCCTTTGAGAGCTATGGGCGCGTTATCAAATCAAATTTGTATCAGTGTTTTCACAGGAAAAGCAATGTCACAGAACGGCTAGACAAATGCCCACAGATTAGCACCTACAACCGACGTCCTCCCACAGAGAAGAGGAGAGAGGACGATTCCCGCAGCTCAAGTCGATCCAGACTTTCCAAGGTCTTTCTGCTATTGTGGGTGGGTGTGCTATGTTTACAACCAACACCCAAAACAGAATCCCTCTACGACACAGAGACGAGTGGAGTAAAAATAGCTTAGTCCTTGCGAGCTGGTATCATATTCTGCTGCCTGCTCGCTTTGGCTCTGGGGGGGGATCCGCATAACCTTTTTTTTTTTCTCTTCTGTCATGTGTTTTTATTTGTATTCTTGTCAAGGAATATATCATTCGAGAAATGCCGGGGAGGCCGAGAGCGATGCGCCAAGGCCACAGCCTCGGACTGCGGCCTGAATTTATAAACATCGGGGCGTGTGTGTTTTGGGAATGCGCCTTCTAAAAACAGCTTGTGTTTGGGCAGGATGTGATTATTGTGAACTCTGCTGTGACCGCTTGCTTCTATTCTGTCCTGGATCAAAGGGGGACGGGATGTCATTTTTTTGCGCACTCTGGTTTGGTTTGATACGGTCCTTGTATCTCACACACACACACACACACACATGGACACACACACTCAGAGAGACACACACACACCCAGACATATACACACGCAGTCAGAGACAGACCCCCAGAAACACACACACAGACACACACTCATACACTTGGACATACCCTCATGGACACACATGCTCAGACACACAGACACACACACACACACACACATACACATACACATACACACAAGCTCACAAACTCAGTCAAGAGATTCAGGAGCAGAACCGTGAATGTAAAACGGTCTCTCTCCCGCACGGAGATCTAAGCCAGAAGTGTCAATCTCGGCAAGTAGAACTCTTATCGGGAGAGTTGCACTTCTCTGAAGTACTGACTGCTGCAACGTGAGGCCGCTGCACATTTGGGCACAAATGAATATGCATTTCTCCATGCGACTGAGTGCTCTCTTCACTCCCCGCCTCCGTTCTGCATGCAGTTGATTGTGTTAGTGGAGTAGAGCTCCCCATCTCCACACACGTATTACCCCCGCCTCCTCTGCCAGGCCTGTCACGGCCGGTCACGTCCACAACCGGAGGACTGGCGGGACCAGGGAGGGAGGATGCTGCTTGGGGCTGGGGCTCGGGTTGGGTGGCTGAGAAGGGCTAGGGCTGAGGCTGAGGCTGGGTCTTGAAGCTGGAGTTGGGGCAGGGTGGCTGGGAGGCTGGGGTGGGTGTGTTGTACTGGGGGCTGGGCAAGGGCTGGGCTTGGGCTTGGGCTGGGGCTGGGGCTGGGATCTGGGATCTGGGATCTGGGGCTAGAGAGTACTATTTAAGCTTGACAGTGCGTAAATACACTCAAGGTCATAGTGAGGGCAGTCTGGTGTGTATGACAGCGTATTAGACCTGTCCCCTGTACAGCACCGTGGCTGGGCCAGCAGCATAATAAGATTGATAGAGGGAATCGGGGGCGACAGACAGAGGCATATGCTGACAGGAAGTCGACCAGCCGGAGATGTGCGACGGAGAGGGAACAAGAGGGAACCTGAGACACGGACCAGCAGCTCTCTTCCTCTCGCTCTCCCTATCTTTCTTCAACTGTCTCCCTATGTCTCTCTCTCTCCATATCTTTCGCTCATCTTGAACCGTTTCTCTCTTTCTCTCTCTGTCTATCTCTGTTTTTCCCTCCACTTCTCTCCCTCTCTGCCTTTCCCCCTCTGTTTCTCTCTCGGTTGTCTGTCTATCTTCTCTATCTTTGTCTCTCAAGACTTTTCCCTCTATCGCTCTCCTCCTCCCTGTCTCTCTAATTATATTATAGATAGTAGTCAGGCTAAAGTCAATATTGCTTAATAAAACCAGGGTATATTTCTTTCTTTCTGTCTCTGTCTTTCTCTGTCTCTACACCTTCTCTCCCCTGGTATCTCTCTCTCTCTCGCTCTCTCTGTGTATGTCTGTCTCTTTCTCTGCCCTTCACTTCACTCTCTATCTCTCTCTACCCCCCCTCCTTTCTCTGTCTATCTTTCTCGCTCTCTCTCTCTTTCCATTTTCCTCCCCCCTTATTTTCCTCTCTCCATGACCAGTCAGATTCACCACTCTCGTCTGTTTTCCCATCCAAGGTTCTGAATCATGCTGCGTGCCGGCTCTATGAGCTATCAAGTCCTCATTGGCTGATTCGCCCAGCCACCCAATCAGGGGCTTTCGCTTCCAGCCCGTCAGAGATGATGGGACCGCCGCACTGCTGCCCTCGACAGCCACAATTATCTTCGCTAGCTACTCAAGAATACCCTCTCTCTCTCTCTCTCCCTCTCTCCCTCTCTCACGCAAATCAGATGATTACTGGACGTTAACATGGAAGATTACGCTGCTGTCAGGGAGGGCAGAGCTGACTCACACACACACACACACACACAGTGACACATAACCGCCTTAAACACTCCCTAACAAAGCCCACGGCCACAATTCATATTAAAACCAACATTACTCTCTAACAACACAAGTTTTCCAAAATGAAGCAGTCAGTTGCAGGCAGCCTTAGTTGACAATGAAGCTTGGGTTTATGAAGACTCGGCTGGTGATGAGCACCAGCCGAGCCTATTCCTGCGACATCATGGGTGGTTTCCTACCGTGATTGGACTTGGAGGTGTGGACCGGCGTGTAGTGGTTCTTGGAGGAGGTCCTCATGGGCGTGTTGTCCTTGGGGGAGCCGTTCATCGCGGCGAAAGTTCTCACAGTCGTACTGGGAGATGGGGATGGGGCCCTGCTGCCTCAGAATGTCTGCTAGGGCTCTGTGCATACACACACGGACACACACAGACACACACACACACACACATACACGGACACACGAGCGCACGGACGTGCACACCCGCATCCACGCGTGCATTCAAACACGCGTACGCACACGCAAACACACGCCCATGCAAACATAAACTACATGTTAGAAATGAACTATTAACAGTGGGCCTACAAAACACAGTAGTTCATATTTTTTCACACTTGATTTCATGGTGCAATTCTTCCGTGAGAGCAGCCTGAACTTAATTTCTTCCAATTTCATCTGATGTTTGTCTTTTTCTCCCAAGCACCCAAACAACCGTTGATGAACTGTGACAGTGTTGTTGCACCACAAGTGATCTAGAATGTGATGGTATTTCTGGGAAAAATGACAAATGTTCATTTGGAACTGAAGCAATGTTGAGTATATGAGAATGTGCTGTAATTGGGTTGAATATGAGTGTTTTTCAGACCAAACCAGGTGCATATTGAAGGAAAAAGCCCTCGAGGAGAAAGAGAGAGAAAGGAAGATAGAGTGACTAGAGGGGAGGAGGGGGGAGCAGGGAGAGAGAGCGAGAGGGAAGGCGAGGAAAGAGAGAAACAAGGCTTTATGAAAGTATAACAGCAAAAATATTATTGTTTATTCTGGCAGCATATTTGAAAAGGAAATCAAATTACTTTTGCATTGCCGCTCGCTGCTCAAAACCTCCGCCTGATAAATGAATCAACAGCATAACCTTTGCAAAAACGTAAATATTTGGCCGTCTTTTCTCGTTGTTCCTCACTTCGTGTTTTGTCAGTGATTTGCTGAATCACTGAATGTGTTCTAGGCCTATTGGATGAGTCAAAGGGTGCCTTAACCTTTAAGTAATACATTATTCAATGCCGTGAGATCGCTCTAGTGTTGAATTATTCATACAACAAAAGACCTCGTTTCATTTGAAAGAAAAAAAAACGACACGACAAAAACAAAAAACAAAAAAAACCGATGTGTCAGCATTTCATCGTCAACGCTGTCTTTTCTCCTCAACATGTGGAGTCCACTCATGTATAGGCTACTAGCCTTAATATGGCTGGGCCTAAGGGCTTATTCCACAGCAGAAACAGCTGAGGTGACACACTGAAACACACAGTTGCCGCTCGTTCATTTCATGTAACATCCCCATGCCAACCGCCAGCCGTCAGCCGGCACACACTGAGAGCATGTGTTGTTGGAGTTTCGGGTGTGGGGGGGTGAGGTGAGGGGGCGTTGTTGGGGGTGGGGTGTTGATATGTTCTACTGGTCTTATATGATGTTCTTTCCGACGACATGGCTGAGAGACGTGTGCTGATGTGTGGGTGTATGTTTGGGGCATCTCGTTGTTATGATCAGTGACCTATGCTCTTTTGTAAAGCTCTCTCTTGGAAGTCGCTTTGGATAAAAGCGTCTGCTAAAATGCATACATGTAAATGTGTTGAGCATCCCAGATAAACGCTGTTTGAGTCGACTGATCAAGATGTTTTCGCTCTGTGCATCTGCCACGCGACGCTGGACTACGGCAGGCTTCTAAGCCATCAAAAAAGGCTGCCGTCAAATGAAACAGATTGTAGGTATATAAAGAAAAAATAAGAAAACTACATAAAATATGAAGCATCTGGCGTGTCATTTTCCACACACACACCTAAAACAAACCTGCCAGCCCATGGAAAGAAAAGAAAGAAAAAAAAACACTTTAATATTTCCCTTTGAACATCTCGTTAATGATTTTTCAGCGTTCACTGCTGGGATGTTAGGGTGTATCAGCATCTGGTCTGGGTCTACCAGCCTCCAGAAGCCTATCTGCCGTCTCTGACTATAGGCCTGGCTGATCCCAGCTGATCTGGACATGCTTGGAAAACAGCACACAGCCTTGACATGATCCGAAGGTCTCTTCGGTGGTCCAGAGCTATCTCTACGGTGAATGTGTAGGTGTGGACACGGGGCCACTCAATGTGCTTTTGTGTTCGTTAATACGGTGGCGGAGGTTCAGGCTGGACGTTAATGTTCTGAGGCGTGACCTATGACCCCTAGGTGTCATTCACACTGTTCCTATAAGGAACAGCGCCGTTGCACAATTCAGAGCCTTCTACAACAGATGCAGTCATATGAACAACATCAACCGTCACAAAAAAAGCATAATTTAGATAGGGGGCAGTGTCTTGGTATTGTAATTGACAGAGGAGAGTCAATAAATTACATTTTTGTCTACCAAAATAAGGTTGGACTTTTTTCATTGTATGATGGAATGGTATTTCACATACAGTTTGCTTCAGGTGAATGATGTAATTAAGATGCCTCGGACTCACCTATGAATGTTCATCTCCTGAGGCGGCTCCGTAGCTTTGTCGTAGGCAACTTTCACCGACACCCCGAGCACTATGATGAACGCAATGATCCCACACGTGATATAGACGGCTGTGTTCGTCTGATCCATGCTCGGATCGTAGGTTTCCCCCGTCGGGATAGGCGACGGGGCAACCGTCTTCACCCAGTCCGGTGTGTGGTAGTTTGTGCATGCTTTCTGATCTATCCGGTTCCCTTTGAACTGACAGCAGAAGCGCAGGAAACACGTCCCGCAGCAGTAACGGTGATCGGTGTTGTTGCACTCGAACTGTTTGTCATATTGTCCGCTGACGTCGTAGTAGCCCAGACAAGTATCGTGGTTACTGGCGACCGGTAGCTGGACCTGGGGATTCTTCTGCGGGGAAGCGGTGGGAACCGCCACGGTAGCGTTCGCGTCTTTCGGCTTGACAATCTTCTTCGGTACCGACTTTACCTTTTTACCGGCCGTAGCGGCACTGAGAACGCTCAGAGGGTCCAAGTATATAAGAAGGAGCAAAAGGTGTCGTATACCCATGGTGTGATTAACTTGTCAATTATATTAAATATTCTAGGCTATCTATCAAAGGTGCGTGAAGGGACTCAGTCATCTGCGACTTCAGATGTCCTGGCATCTAAGGCTGCCGTTAGTCCCCTAAGTACAGATGCCTTTGTCATACTGGATACAACAGTGGGTATTGATTTCGACGACGCCATTAGTTCAGTGCAAGCGGTTAAATGAAGCGCTGAAACCCATTGCGCCATTTAAGAAGAGACTGGATTGCATGTCTTGATTGCGTTCTGGGATGCGCTCTCGTCAACGGGGCTCCGCGTGCGCTCTCCTTCGGTTTGGAAGTCCTGAAATAAGCACTCTGTCGCTGTCCAACGTGCTGATCTGGAGAGACCGCCCTCTGAGTCGAGTTTAGTCAAATGCAAAGCTTACATCTTGCTCAATTGAAAGTTGTGCTAGAGCAAGGGAAACAAACACAACGGTTCGTTAAACAGTATCGTCACGTACAGGGAACGTGTTTGAGTCCCCAAAGTCAACTATTCGGCACACTACAAACCGACCATTAAACTAGAAAATAATTATAGTGGACAGCAAATGGCCACACTGATTTTTTTTCTCCCTAAACCCATGCATGTAACGTTTCAAATTGGCAAACTGCATTAGCTGGAGTCACGACGTTAGACAACTTGATTAAATAACGCGCATATTAAGCTCAGAAAATTGACACGTAAAGTATCGAATTGGATTTAAAATGCGGTTTATCATTTGCCTATAATCATTTTAGCGTATATAACGTTTCATTCAAAAACACACTGCGTACACATTACTTGACAACCTACACAGCTGGAGCGATTGCCCATTTTCTTCCTGCAGTCTATTTATCAATCCCTTTCTACATAAAAATGGATACACTTAATAAAATGAGTAAATTAATCAATTTTCGTCTCCAGGGAAATCTTAACCAGCATTTTGCATTTCAATAATGAGCATTTCCTTTTAGTATACTGTTGAGCAGGCTATGGTGTGGAATGGGTAAGGACACCTACCTCTCTTAAGATTCCCGAGTTGCACTCTGTCTGGCTCGGTGTAGCCTAAGTGAATAGAACATCAGAGCACTGCGCGAGCCCCCTCTCCGGTTCGCTGCCCCCCCCCCCCCTCTCTCTCTCTCTCTCTCGTCTATTCCCCTCCCTAGAACCCTCTGTCTTCTTTCTTTACATCACTCCGATGCTGGCGTCACACAACTCCGCCAAGTTTCAGCAAAATACATATCGCTCACCTCCAAGTCCTCTAACCAACTATAACACCTTCCTGACAAATGCCGCTTTTAGCCTCTTTCGGCACAAAGCGTACTATTATTTTCACGAAACATCCATACAGTTGAAGCCAAATTGTATTCTTATAGACGGCGTTGTTTTTTATTTGACCTTTTCCATGTCTGTTTTCCTTTTGTAGAACTCTGAGATGCTTTTACCGTTACACGTCAAAATAATAGAACACCTCTGTGGATGGGAAACTGAATAGCCAACAGCAACATGGCTTCATGAGATATAATGGACGACAGAGTCAAAAGGATTTGAGTTCAATCTTTGTCCTTTACGATGGTTCCGTGACCCAAATCATGCAGTCTGCTTGTCAGTGCGTTAGGCTGATAGTAAATGCCATTGTGTAGCTATTACACCTGGGGCCAAAAGGACACTGTGTGACAGACTAGTGGTCTAGCACAGTATTTAAAAGGTGGCTTGACAATCCTCGTCTGTCACCAGGCCACATCTGCTCAAGGGCTACAACAACGACTTTAAAAGGCAATATGTGTGTCAAGCAAACATTGGACACTAGATAGACCAATATGGCCATAGCCATATTCAATTGTCACACCTCAATGCCTCTTGCTCATACACACAAACAAGCGCGCACCCAAGCTCGCACGCTGGAAGCGGAATTAAATTGAATTTAAATGAAAAAGACGGGATGGCCGTTGACTCGAGCGGTATTTTGTTACATCTATCCGTCTCTCTCAATCAGGGAAGATTGAGTACTTGTAAGTTTTGCATATTACTGTAAGAGACACTGGCTGAGGAAATAACCAGAGTAGAGGATGATGGTGCCTGAAACTCTGCACCAGCCACCGATCGGGAAGCCGCGAAGCAGTTGCTTAGTAACCACTTTTTACGATGCCATCCATACTTGTTGTAATGAAAAATGTACCCCCCCCCCCCCCACACACACACACACACACACACACCTAGTGGAGAGCTGTTCTGGACTTTAAAACGATAGATGGGGTTCTGAGACATATGCCAAGGCCTCGGGACCCACATCCATTAGATCAGAAAAATAGAAGGACTCTGACGTAGGAACACAATTAAGAAAAATAGGTCCACTCCCCCACACCTCTCCATCACTCACGAGTGGCCCAAAGCACAGCTCCTCTCCACCCCAAATGTTTAGACAGAAGGCTATCTCTTGGCCCCAGCGGAGCACATCTGTGTGCTGTCGTTTGTAAACATCGGAGTGCCATTAATGTTTAAAGATCCATTTCCCATCTCCTTGCAATAAACATGACCGGCACATGTAGTTTAAGGGGCTGTCTGTCTTGCGAAGTTCAGCTCTGAATATGGAAGGTAGTCTGACGTGCAGGCGTTCAAGGATTTAGGCAAAGTATTCTCATAAAGGATGATAGGCTATAAATACGAATACATTCTATTCCATTCTAAAATGGTCTTATCTTCTCTTCTGTCTTGTCTAGTCTATAAAAATATTACCACAACCATGGCCCCATGCACTCTGTTTCACTGTAGCTTGGAGAATGGAGACATAGGCCTATAACAATTCACTCTCAAAGAACCGTCCCCCTCGTGTAAAACAAAGTAGCACAATGACTGGCGGAGGAATCCAGGATTGTCTTACTGAGTGGATCTCTTCTCTGCGCCGTTTTCACTGTACAAGACTTTGCTGTTACAGCACTGACAAAGCAATGAAGCGCGCTTCTTCTGACAGGACCCGCCATTGTTCAGGCTCCTCGCCCTCTCTCTTCGGGGAGCAATTCTTTATACATGGCATGTTCTTCTGCCATTATCATGACCCAATTTCTTTTGAAACGACATTTTCCAAATTATAGTAAGAGCTTGTGCTGGTGCAGGGGCTTTTAAGAGAAACTGTCCCCTTGAGTTTAACTTTGCCTGCCGTTGAGCCCTACTAGAGAAATAGCTTTGTCAAGAATTTCACATAATGCTCGACTTTTACCTCCGGGGGCCCAAGTCGGAGCTGTGCAAGGAGGGGGAAGGGGTCAGGTTGGCACTGGTATTACAACACACACAGTTGATCATGAATAAGCAAACAGAGCGCGTTCCAAAGCTAAAATAATATATTGTTTGGGCCCTCAATCACCGCTACCACTAATTCCTCAGTCTGTAGACACACTACGAGAGCTCTGGACCAACCTGTCTCGCGCAAGATATATCGTCACGAATTAGGATGATTTATGAGTAGGAATCTTCTCTAATTCAGACTGCCTCCCTTCGTAACAAATGCCTTATGTTCCACACAGACACACCTTTTTATTTCGCCGTGGATCGGTTGACAGCTGTTGTCTCCACGATGGGAGGCAGAACAAATGCCATGTCTGATCGGGAGTTGGGTTGCTTGCCAGACCCCTGTCATCACGTCTCCAAAAACCGTCAATCTGAAATCCTTATTTTGCTTTTGTTCCCGGTATCAGCCCTCGCCCTGCCCTGGCACGGGCCCGCGGGCACACTCTCATAACTCTTAAACCCACCTTGACACGTTTTTCCTCTGAACCCTGCCCTCGTTACTAGAAGCCAGTTATGGTATTATATTCTCGTCTTTCTATCAGATCGGCCAAAACGTTAAATGATTTGGGCCGATTGATTTAACTTTGTTGACGAATCACTGGCCATGTAAAATGAATAAATCCGTCTATTAAAAACGTATTTGTAGGCTACAGTTGTAACAAGTCGTGTATCTACAGAGGAACCATAGGAACGCCACTCCGCTCGAAGCCGTTTCCACCATAAGTGTTTACTATGATAGGCTATAGCCTCTCCGAGGGCTAGCCTGTAACGTGTGGAAGCTGAGGCTGCGACGTGGAATGTTATGACAGGAGTTTGAGGACACTGTAATGTCTAACATTACGGATGCAGGAAGAACATAACATAAAGCACTTTAGAGATTCAGAGTTCGTATGAGTGAATTCATAAACTAAAGCCATAAGTGAGGCTTTTTGGACCTTTTCGCAGTACATTGGGCCTTGCATATAAACGCTTTATGAATGCTTCATGAATGGTTGATGAACGTTTCATGAATGCTTTATGAATGCTCTATGTTCCTCACATCCGGTCAGAACTTGTTTGTCCAGACCGGTGGGCAATCACAGGTGTCATCTGACTGTCTGCTTCCATAATCTCTCACACCTCCTCTGCATCTCGTCTGAAGAGGCTCATATCTGGAGACGCCCTCGCCTGTGCCCGAGACTCGTCCACACAGACAACTCCCTTTAAGAAAAGTGTTAAGTTCACTCCCAATTCTGGTTAAGTGACACTTCAATGAATATCGAACTTTAATGTCTGCTTTACGCTTTAGAGGTGTCTCTGTAAAAGAAAACTCTCTCTGGCAAAAACTGTTCAATAAGATTAGGAGGAGCTGGATTGGCTTGTCTGTGTCTGCGCTTGATGCAGAGAGAGGTAACCTAGAAGGCCCATACATCTCTGAAGTGGTTATGGGAAATGCCGCTAGCCCCTGCAAATCATGTCTACCTCACCCTAAGGACAACTTTTCCAGCTGCCACTGTTTTCCTCTCTTCCCCAACGCAATGTGTTTGTGTGTGTGCGTGTGTGTGTGTTTGTGTGTGAGTTCACCGTAACTTGGGTACGCTTGAATGTGTAAAACTGGGTCACAGCTGCCAATATAAGCTAATTTTCCCCCTTTTATTTCCAAGTGGGGGCTTTCCTCAAGGCAAACAGGGTCTGGGAGCCCGCATATTAACCTTGTCTCTTCATCACCAACAGTCCCTCTCTCCTCCCTCCTCCCTCCCTCATCCCTCCATCATTCCACTGGCTCACAGACACCCCATCACCACACTGTTTTACCTAAATGCTAGAGGTGCAAAAAGGCTGAGTGTTAAATCATTAATTTACCAAATGGGACATGATGCAGCATCTCTCTCTCTCTCTCTCTCTCTCTCTCTCTCTCCTCTCTCTCTCTCTCTCTCTCTCTCTCTCTCTCTCTCTCTCTCTCTCTCTCTCTCTCTCTCTCTCTCTCTCTCTCTCTCTCACTAACCCTCACTTTCACTCACACTCTCTTTCACTCTCTCTCTCTTTCTCACCCACTCTCTTTCACACTCTCTCTCTCTTTCACAATCTCTCTCTCACCAACTCTCACTCAATCACACTCTCTTCCTCCCCCCCCCCCCTTATTCACACACTCTCGCTCGCTCCCTCTCTCTTTCTCACCCACCCACTCTCTCTCTGTCTCTCTCTCTATCACTCTCTCCCCCTCTACCCATGTCTAAGTGAACATAATTGGGCAGGTCACTCCCACACTGCCAACGACTCTGGCGGTCCCAGACCAGCCCTGCGCCGCCACACGGGCACACGACACTCCGTCTCCCGGGAGAGCCTCGGCAACACTCGGCTGGACCCGGCCGGACTCGCCGTCGGGTGTTATTTAAGCTCGGCTATGTGTCATTAGGAGGAAGGCAATTGCTTTGGGGGATTGATTATGATCAAGAGAGAGGTGGGGGGTGTGTAGCTAGGGGCCCGGGGGACTGCTTACAGGAGCCCGTCTCTGTTTAGAAGACGGCCTGACGTCTGCAACTTCCTGCTCTCGGAGGCCACAGTGCCGCGGTAATAAGCGGCCCCTTGCGTCCCCTCTCCGCTCCCCCGGCATGGAGAGGGTGGGAGAGGGCAGCCTGGATGGGGGGGCTGGGGAGGAGGGGGTGGGGGGGAGAGGAGAGTAAGGGGGGTGAGAGAGTGGGAGGAGGCCGAAATTGAGAAAAAAGGGAAAGAGAGAGAGCGAGAGAGAGTGAGGAAAGGGGAAGAGAGAGAGGAGGGGGATGGCGAGAGAGGGAAGGGAGAGACAAATAATGAGGGGCAGATAAAGAGAGAGAGAGAGAGAGAGAGAGAGAGAGAGGGAGAAATAGAATGAAGTGTCCCTCCTCCCATGCATGATACATGGCTCGGCTCGCTGATGATGGAGGGGGTTGAGAGAGGGATCAAAGGTTGTAGCTGTGAGCAAGGCCAAAAAACAACCTCTTCAGCCTGAATGGACATGTAACTGGCAAACTCCTCACAGCTGGGCTGTGTGTGTGTGTGTGTTTGACCAATGGCCATAATTTGACCTTCAGTTTGGGAGCATGATACATACTAGTGAGAGCTCCCCCTAATGTTGCCCCCTGATGGTGAGACTTGGGAACTACAGTGGAATTGAAAACTGCGGCTGCATAGTGACGCTGCCTGGCTGCGGGGCAGAAAACCTTCCTCTCAGTCTACACAGTTAGCAACCCAAGTAGAGAATTCAATGATTCATATTATGGACTTTTGCAAACCTTTATTTACTTTAAAACGCTGTCTCATTTCAAATGACTGTGCGTCAGCACCTTGGCGTGGAAAAGCCCACAGCTGCTATAGCCTGTTCAGTATTCAAGAACTTGTAATGCTGTTCTTTCTTAACGTTTTAAATATTGCATCAGGTGATGTGGGAAGATAATAGAACTCGATTAAATATTCAGACACACGTGTGTGAGAGAGGGAGAGTCTGTGTGAGGGTGAGTCTGTGTGAGGGAGAGTCTGTGTGAGGGTGAGTCTGTGTGAGGGAGAGTCTGTGTGAGGGAGAGTCTGTGTGAGGGAGAGTCTGTCTGAGGGAGAGTCTGTGTGAGGGTGAGTCTGTGTGAGGGAGAGTCTGTGTGAGGGTGAGTCTGTGTGAGGGAGAGTCTGTGTGAGGGAGAGTCTGTGTGAGGGAGAGTCTGTATGAGGGTGAGTCTGTGTGAGGGAGAGTCTGTGTGAGGGAGAGTCTGTGTGAGGGAGAGTCTGTGTGAGGGAGAGTCTGTGTGAGGGTGAGTCTGTGTGAGGGTTAGGCTGGGACTGGGCTTCCAGTTGGGGTTGAGGCTGGGACTGGGACTTCGGTTGAGGCTGGAACTGGGGGGTGAGGCTGGGTCTGGGGCTGGGGGTGAGGGTGAGGCTGGGTCTGGGGGTGAGGGTGAGGCTGGGTCTGGGGGTGAGGGTGAGGCTGGGGCTAGGGCTGGTGTTGGGGCTGAGGCTGAAACAGGGCCTCTGTAGACACATATGAGAAGCAGAGAGAATTGAGACCGGACCCTTCATTCTTTTAGAAAAGGAGAACGTTGTTAGGCTGAGCCCGGCCTTGAGAGAGAGAGAAAGAGAGAGAGAGAGACAGAGACAGAGAGAGAGAGAGAGAGAGAGAGAGAGAGAGAGAGAGAGAGAGAGAGAGAGAGAGGGAGAGAGAGAGAGAGGGCCCTGAGGTCGTTGGAGGACCCTGCAGGGCCCTAGCTACTGTCCTTATCACAATAGGCCTCCCTCTGCTACCTCAGTCACCATCACAAGGACGCGAAAATGCCTCCCTCATCCAGAATACCTTCCTCCTCATCAGAATGGCTCGGAGGAGGAGAGCAAAAAGAACCCCTTGATGTCTAAGTGTCTCGTCATTTCCCGGGTGGAGGGGGGGAATGTGCATACGGCGCTCTCAGCAACTTTCAGGGCCGGTGCC
Source organism: Thaleichthys pacificus (assembly GCA_023658055.1). Taxonomy (NCBI): domain Eukaryota; kingdom Metazoa; phylum Chordata; class Actinopteri; order Osmeriformes; family Osmeridae; genus Thaleichthys; species Thaleichthys pacificus. Next base: position 6,441,190 of record CM042856.1, read on the forward strand.
GGGATCAATGTCATTGGTATGTATGGCTCGTCATCGCCTCTAAGCCTGCCGGCTCTGTCTTCAGCAGTTTTCAATACAGAATCAGCCCAATGAGAAAGTCAATCTCCGGATTTGTCTGTTTTTTTTATCACACCTATTGTCTCCGAGCATGGTGACGGTGACGGTGAGGATGTCGTTGACAACGGCGCCAACGGCGATGCTGATGACGGTGGTGACAATGTTCGCGAACGTGACGACGAATGATTTTACCGAGGATGTTGTTGACAGCGGCGACGACGACGACGATGATGATGGCACTGACGACAAAGACGATGAAAACCATCTTCGGCTGTCAGTTCGTCTCTGGAATGCTGTTTGTCGAGAGGGAGGTGTGAACACAGACCGGGGTAGGTGTTGATGTGTTTGGCTGATGAATAAGAAGAAGAGGATCTTGCCCTAAACACACACACACACACACGTGTCTGCTGTTGTATATGCACCTTCAACCAGCACTCCAAGTATACAATATTTTCCGAAATTGTTTTGCCAAAAAAAAAAAGAAAAACAAAGCTGTGACACAGGAGGATGTTTTTCCGCGGAGCAATTATCTTAGTGCGACATGGAAAATTACCTGAGCCTGATGCCGACACACTAGCAGAACAAATGAACTGAACGGCAACTGAACTCTCTCTTCTCTGCGGGAAAGTAGATCCGTTCTTCCCTCATCGGAGGAGCAAATATCATTTCGGAGATGTAATGACACCAGATGGGGCTTTTCTTTTATCCAGAAGATGAGAAATGTAGATTGGTTTGGCGTCATTTAACCTAATCATCAAATTTAAATCGGAAACCCCAACTGCTAACTTGAGGTGTGGGGGCAAGGACACGCTCCCCTGAATGCATAAACAGGCGGCGGCAGATTCGAGAAAGACTCGGGAGTTTGTGTGTTTAAGCCTTAAGAGTGCTGACACGTCGGCCATAGAAAAGCCTCAGGAAGTCATCTTCAAACACAGAAACTGAAAGACACGGATGTGTCCAGGGAGCCCCATTGCTCAAGCCCCGTGTGATTCACGTCGTATCTACCGGGTGAGGGTGTCTACGGGCGAAGGACAAGAGGACTCTGGTTTCGCAGACTTGAAAACATCAGGATGGTGTCTGGACTCCATGGTGCTTAATCCTAGCCGTTCTCCATCAGATCAGATGTGTGGGAGCGCCGGGCTGTGAGGTGACCAGAGGGCTGGTTTCACATGAGGACACATGTTCCTCTGAGTGTTCTCAGAGGGCCTCGCCAACTGGAGTGATCTCTCACACAAGATCGCTCGCAATCTGCCTGTTCCTCGGGCCCCACTTCTACACCCGCTAATTGGACAAAGAGAGAGAGAGGTCACCTTTTTATTTCTCTCTCTCTCTGTCCCTCTCTCTCTTTCTAGCTCCTTCTCGCACTCAGTCACTCAACCCCTCTCCCCCCTTCTCTCTGTCTTTCCCTCCTCCCCCACTCTCCCCCCCTCTCTCTCTTTCTAGCTCCTTCTCACACTCAACCCCTCTCCCTCCACCCCCCTCTCTCTCTCTCTCTCTCTCTCTTTCTCTCTCTGTGTCCCTCTCTCTCTTTCTAGCTCCTTCTCACACTCAGTCACTCACCCCCTCTCCCTCGTCACCAATTACAGGATTAAACAGAACATCTCAAGAAGTCACTTGTGAACCCGAGCGTGTATCCACTGTCACTAGCAATCTGCTCCTGATGGTGACTGTTACACAGCCTTGAAGAACCCTGCGGTTTGTGTACAGACTTAGACCATTAGCTGATTACTGCAGCTTACAGCAAGTAAAACAGAGCACTCGTAAAGTAGCTACGGACTTTACTAGAATTACCCAGAACGTTAAAAGGAATTGAAGGCCTTCTTGTCTCGGCCTGTAAAAGTTTTTTTGGGGGAGACTTTGGATGAAGGAAATGAATAAATGAAAATGAAGATTAGTTAATTTTGTGTTTAATCACCCTGATTAGTTTTGTGCCGCAGGGTTGTGGATTTAATCACAGAAGTGTTTTTCTGCGTCAGAAACTCCGAAATTTCAATCTTCTGTCTGTTGGAGTGCAAAGCCAATTTTCAGGTTAAGTGAAAATGTTGATATGTTCCCAATTTAAACAAAGGGCTTGATTTTGGTAGGAATTTCTACGAGGAACAGTGCTGAAGGCTGAAATAGGTGGAGCTTATAGCGACCAGATGGTATCATAAGTTATTGAAACAAAAAAATTCCATTTAGCCATGCTTCCATGCTTTTCTCACTTCCCCTTTCACGTATATTTTCCTGACAATATGTAAAATAACGGGCATCTCAATAAAGATACCCTGAACCTGCCAACAAAGCAGTGCCAAAACATACCATCTGTTTTTCGTTTGGGGGGTTAGGATGACTGAAACGCAGACAGACTCTTCATCTTTGTCAGCACAACATTGGCTCCAGATCTACAGTTGATCAAGCGAAAAAGATGGCCGAGGTTCAACACGAGAAATAAACCCTTAATCGCTAACAGAATCCAACACTGACCTTAACCATGAACTTAACCACTAAAAAACTCTTAACACCGACCTTAACCATAAACCTACCAACAAACTCACCCACTAACCATTAAAATAACCTTAAACACAAAAAAGCCTTAACCAATGACTATTACACAAACCCTAACTACAAAACTCTCAAAGTAACCTAAACCACAAACCCTTAAACCTAAACCACAAACCCTGAAACCAACCACCACCAACAAACACTCAAAGCAAACCCTAACCACAACATGACAATTTCCCCATGGACGGCTTCTACCTGCACTCTGCATGTAACTGGGCTGCCCCAGGCTGCGACGCTGCATGGGTTGAGACGCATGTCTGAACAATGTTCTCTCTCTCGGAGGAGGAATCCTGATGTCTTCACCTTGGCTGGCTCATTATGACACAACAAAGGAAACGCAGCACCGCTCAGCTGTCCCGCGGAGCCGACCGGCGTCACGCAGGACAGAAAACGTGGCGTTCGCGAGAGCTTCGGCGAGAGAGTCCTCACCGGAGAGCAGGTCGGAGAGTGGCTCTGAGCACACGGGGTGGAAGCGGTTACACCGAGACAGAACTCATCGAAACGGAAATCCCTCCATCTGTGTGTTTCAATGAGTTCGGAGATAAGAGAGGGACACTCCTGTAAGTTAGGGAATGATGTGTTCTGTCTCCATCAATCACCCTTACAGGAACAGGCTTCAGAGAAACGCTTTTCTTTCGCAGGAACGGCAAAACGACTCGTTTGTAACTTCTAAAGCACACCAGAGCATACAGAATGAGAGGTAGTCTTTCCCAGTGCATGACAAAGTAGAGAGCTGACATCCTCCAAATGAGTCTTTTTTTGGAAAAGACAACTTATTTCGCTTGTTATCCAGACAACACAACTTAACTGGGCTTAATTGATTAAACTCCTAATGGCTTCCACATCACAGCAATGCCAAGAAAATAAAAATGAGAGCCCATTTATTTTGACGGCTCTAAGCCATCTATTTTTCAAACCTCCCAGATGCTGAGAAGTGTGCATGCCTGTTATGAAGAGTGTATAATTGTGCGCGCATTCCTTTCCCTGTCAAATTACCCACCGCAAAAAATACAGATTTGCATCCGTGCAATCTGTGTGTGTGTATGTTTTTGTATGGAACTGTGGGCGAATGTGTGAGTGCATGTGTGGGTGTATAAGAGGGAGAAGGAGGTGAGTTTCAAAGCATCTCTCTGTGTGTGTGTCTGTAGCATGTGTGATTAAGTACTACAGCACAGGCGCAATTGTGCTGTAGTGCGTGAATCAAGGCATTTCAGTGCGTGTTTCAATATTTGTGTTTGCATGTGTGTGTGTGTGTGTGTTTAGGTTGTGTGATCTTCATCCACTCAGGAAAGGTGCGTCTCTGCTCGTGGTTGATGAAACGGCTGTGTGATTATTTGTCCTGCGTGTCACCAGAGCCGTCTTATTAGCACGGCCTGTTTATCGCCCTCCCCGGCCCAGTTCTGTCTCTCTGTTTCCTGACAGCTCATCAGCTATGAAATGGCTCCACAATAAATCCACCTAAATTATGCATGGCTTCCGTAGCCTGGTGTGAGGGTCCCTAACATCCCCCGCAGACACCCAGAGTGGGCTCATCTCCACAGGGATGGAGCGGATGGAGGGGGTGGGGAGGGGAGGAAGAGGGGGGGAAGTAGAAGACAGGTGGAGGGGAAGAGGGGTGACCTGGAGTAGAGGAGGGGGAGAGGGGTTTGGGTAGAGGGGTGTTGGGTATAGGAGAGGGGTGGAGGTGAGGGGGTGTTGGGTAGAAGAGAGAGGGGCGGAGGAGAGGGGGTGTTGGGTAGAAGAGAGAGGGGTGGAGGAGAGGGGGTGTTGGGTAGAAGAGAGAGGGGCGGAGGAGAGGGGGTGTTGGGTAGAAGAGAGGGGTGGAGGAGAGGGGGTGTTGGGTATAGGAGAGAGGGGTGGAGGAGAGGGGGTGTTGGGTATAGGAGAGGGGTGGAGGAGAGGGGGTGTTGGGTAGAAGAGAGAGGGGTGGAGGAGAGGGGGTGTTGGGTAGAAGAGAGAGGGCTGGTAGCATCATTAGAACTAGCCTTAGAGTAGAGTTTCTGCAAATGTGAGCGAAAATATAAATTTTCTCAGACGCCGGCGAGTCAGAACGAAACAGCGCACATTTTTGACAATGCGTCTCCTCTCAGCTAAGACAGGCGATATTTAATTTGATGGAGCGTGTATGCATAAAAAACAGTTTTCCATAGTATTTATCTCTGGCGGCCCATGAATTGTGCTGAGATATTTCCAATAGAGACAATCTTGAGACGGATTACCAAACACTGCTTAAAAGAGAACCCCTTTAATTAGCGTCACCACATATATTGCCAATTGTTATTTATACCATTCACAGCCAAGCTCATATATTCACATATGCAAATTCATTATAATCCTTATATGTGTGCTTGCCAGCCATTTTTCTGTTACTTCGTTCGTTAGGCTGTTGTTGTGTTGATTGTACTTGTGTTGCTTTCTACCTTATTTTGTCTTTCATTCCAATAAAATCAAAAGCAGCGTTGAAAAAATGAAGAAACTGTTTTGAAATTGACCAGATACTTATTCCAAGATCAATTTAAACCCCAACTGGTAATTTAATTTAATGAGCAATTTTTTTTTGTCTAATGAGTTTATTTATGCAGGACAGAAGATAATGTATTCATATACAGTCTCCAAATGATAGTTAGAGAAAAGACAGGACTGTGGATATGGATGGCAGATGCAGAACTCTGAATGTACGTGATTTCACTGGGATGGGATTACATTTTCTTGTAATGGTGTGTAGTATTCAAATAGTGTCAGAGGTCTTGAGAAGTTCGGTCCCTCAGTGATGTCACAGAAACACCAGTTCGCCCCCGCGGTGATGTCACATGTGTGAGTGTGTGTGTGTGTGTGTGTCTATCTGTGTGTGTGTGTGTCTACCTGTGTGAGTGTCTTTGTAAAGGGCGAGACTAGCGGTCGAGAAGACCACTCATATCTGACACGGAAAGTCTTTGTGTTTATCGATTCACACCTAAATCCACAACAGTGTTGAGACTGAACACTCTCCCCCTCCGTGTCGGCCCTGGACTCTCCACAGGGCCGCTCTGCTCCGGGTTTCCAAAAAAAGAAAACAATACTTAGATTCCCCGCTCAGAAGAAGTTACCCCAGGAGGTTTAAGGGGGAGAATTTGCAGCACGCATCGTTTCCCTCTTTAATTTAAGGATCCTGAGTGGAGCGACGCTGCTGAACGGCTGAATGGCTCCATCCCTCATTATAACATGGCTGCCTGTCTCACTCCATAGACTCCCTCCTATTACTCTCGCTACTGCAGACGCAGGTTATTAGAAAAAGTGGCAGACAAACTCCCCATTCACAATGGGGGGGGAGGCGTAGGAGGGGGATATAGGAGGGGAGGGGAGGGGAGGGGAGGGGAGGGGAGGGAGGGGAGGGGAGGGGAGGGGAGGGGAGGGGAGGGGAGGGGAGGGGAGGGGAGGGGGAGGGGGAGGGCAGGCAGGCAGGGGAATGAATTGTTTCAAAGTTGCATTTTCAGGCCAGAAAAGAACGTTTGTATGGCCAGATGTGGATGTGTTTGCGCGTGTGTGCGTGTGTGTGTGTTCTCAGCAAACGTTACCAAGGTAGCAAACAAACCTTCAAACCTATCCATAGAGCGTACGCTCCATTCTTCAAAGGAAAAAACAACAAAAACAAAACATAAACAAAAACATTGTCTCATTCCTCAAGCCCGTGTACCATTCCCGTGTCAGACAGCCCTCCAGACCCCTCCTCCTGCCTTCCCACCCGGTGGTGGATCTGCTGTGTTCCTGCCACCGTACGGCGCGATGGAACCTCCTCCACCGGCTTTTCAATCACTCTGCTCTGGGACGGGATCCAAGTGTGCGCTTGATCAGGATGGATAATGCATCCAGACACTCTATTAATCTGAGGACCAGTCCACAGCCATGCCTGGGAGAACTCGGAGCCACGTCCACAGCCCTGCCGTGGGGCCGGAGGAGCAGAGAGCACAGGCCTGGTCCGCACGAGGACCAGGGAGAGACGGACTAAGTACCCAGGCGAGGAGGACCCGGGCTTTGTTTGGGATTGGACCCGGGCTTTCTGTATGGTTTGTTTGCTGGTCGCGCCGGATAAGCTATTGACGGCTAGGCTGTGATGTTACTGATGTTTGTGTTCAGGTGCATGAAAGCATCCCTCTTTTATTCAGTCTAGTTTTGTTGCCTTTTTGTTGTACTTTTGTTTCTCGCTTGTTCTCCCCCTTTTTTTCCTGCTCTACTTTCTATGGGCAGTATTCGCACGTTGCTTTGGATACAAGGGCCTGCTAAATAAATAAAATATCCTGTACATGTAAAGACAAGCGCACGCCTGGGTTATGGGAAACGTTCTGCTCCTGGTTGCCACGGCTCAGCAACTTTGCCTGTGGAGCCCACGTTTCAGAGAACGTTGTCTCGGATGGGCCTCGTTCATTAGCTGAAATCCAAGGACTAATCGTTTCACCAGCCGGGCACTTCGCCAGAGGGAGGCGAGGGCTGGTTTGAAACCCGACACGGCACCCCGAAGGAGCCCCAAAGAACCAATGAGCTCACCTGGACGCATTCCAGAACTCTCTATCCTCGAATTCTTTCTCTTCTCGTTCCATCAGTCGATAAGCAATATCCAGCGGGGTCCTGATCTCCATAGCAACCGGGGGATTCGCTAAGTGTTGTCTGAGGCAGCAGGTTCAAAGCCCGTTCCGTGAACAGAAAGAAACAGCATCTTTTAAATGCCTCCCTGCTCTTCCCCCCCATCTGTCTCCGAAACCCAACGTTCCATCTCCCCAGATTGCAACTCTGGATCTTCTAGCGTAACGCCTTTGTGCCCTTTTCATATGGAAATGATGATGAGTGGATGATTTGATGTTTCTTGGCCGGTTCTAGTTTTGCTGATTAATGACGTTTCTTTTTCAGCTCTTTAATTTTTCTGAAACACCATATGGACCGTGATTTCTTTGGCGCAGTTCTCAGCCTGTTTCCTGGGGTTATCAGAAAGGTTGCCCAGTCGATAAACCCCCCCACCCTCCACTGTTCTGACGAAGCACAGAGATCCGCATCAGGCCTCTCCACTCATCTCATGAGAGACGCGCCGGTCTCCGGGCACGTCGCCAACGATCGTCACGGCCCCGCCGTTAGCAGGGGCCCGACTTTGCGGCCGGCGTTCCGCGACCTTCGCCGCGGAGAACGCTCTCTCCCCCGTGAGTCGAGGACGAAAGCAGAAGAGCTTAAGCACTGTGGAGAATCGCTCCCGTTGCCCCTCTTGTCTCTCTGTGCCTGGCGCTGCAGTACGACCCACAAGACAGAAAGTGGGTCACGGCAGAGAAACATGAATGGAGCGCGGCGGTGGGAGAGAGCTGATTCGGTTGCCAAGGATTCCCGGTGACGTCTGGAGACGGAGACAACAACCCTCCGGGAGGACGGGCATGGCGACGGGAACGAGTGTCTTAATGTGTGTTGGGAGGGTCGGAATGAGAAACCGACGCCATGTTAAACCCTGGTGATCGGGATGGGGGACATCTCTACTGCTGGTTCATGTGTGTGTGTGTGTGTGTGCGCGTGTGCGCGTGTGTGTGTTTGTGCGTGTTTGTGTGTGTGAGGGCAGCCCTGCTAACGTTCCTAGTCAGAACCCCTGCTCTCCTGGCTCCTCATCCGCCCTCACCCTCCTTCATCCTCCCACATCCCCCCCTCATCCTGCCTCGTCCTCCAGAGGTCATTCTGGATGACGGCGTCAACATATTTATGGAGGTTTTCTCATTTCTCTCGGGAGGGTTTGGGCAAAAAAATCTAAAATTCCCCTCACGTCCCTCTAACAGGAAGAGGGTTGGTTGGTATTGCGAGTGTAGAAATCAAACTCTTTTACTTCACTCTTCGGGGGCACGGCTGGAACAGGCTTTGGAGTTATAGAGCTTTCTGTCACACAGACAGAAGGAGCCTCAGCGACAAACCCTCTTTATTGTTTTATTGAACTTTATTGAAGCTCCCTCTCACTGGAGGACTGCTGGTCAGCTTACCACATTAGAGTGGCCTGGTCAGGAATCCTCTCTGAAAGCTATCACGGTTTTCGCAGGAAATGGAACAAGCACACACAAGCACGTACACCCATACGCGCACGCACACATTTCTACTTTGACACACACACACACACGCAGACACACCGATAAAGACACACGCTCGCATTCACACTTTTAAGCCGTATCGCAAGTAATCCTCTCACTTTTTTAATTTAATTTAAAGTTGACGCTAGAAGCGGTACACACATACTCACACTCAGATACACACACACACACACTTTGTCATTATGGAGGGCAGTAGATAGGGATTGGTGTAAACCTCCTTTTTCCAATGGTCCTGCAACATGATATCACCTGGCAGCTATCTGTCTGCTAAGGCTTGATAAATGGCTGAATCCCTCTAATCTGTTTTCCTCTTCCTGCCTCCATCTCTCTGGTGTCTCCAGGTATCCTCTAACACGGTCCTTTATTTGCGAGCGAGCCGCAGCACTGGATGCAACTCTAGATGAGTTGAAGTCTCAGTTCAGACGTGTGTGCGTGTGTGTCCCCAAGCTCCCCCATTCCCATCCAACAGGAGTTCGGAAAGTTCCTACACTTGGCTCTTCACATCTCCCTCCTCCAGCCTGATCAAACAGGGGAAGCATTTGGCCGCGACACAGCGAGAGAACCTGGACACCGACAGACACACACTCATCCTGCCAGCCACGGCCTTCGTAGGTAAGCTGGGGTGTAGTGTGCGTGTGTGTGTAGTGTGTGTGTGTGCATGTGTGTGTGTGTGTCTGTGCATGTGTGTGTGTGTGTGTGTGTGTGTGTGTGTGTGTGTGTGTGTGTATCTGTGCATGTGAGTGTGCGTGTGTGTGTGTAGCTCTTCCAACCTGGCTCCTTTTGTTTGGGATGTTCCTGGTTATGGCTGGTTAGCCTCAGACTGAACGACTCTTCCTGCCTCTCCTTCCTTCTCCTCAGTGAAAACGTACTAGAGATGGGACTTGAACCAGACCTTTTGAGACCCGTTCTTTAGACCTAGCAGAGCAGGATCTGGAGCATTGTGTTCCCATGGGCTTGGAGATGAGAGCTGTCCTTCTGTGCGGGTTTGGCTGCAGGTTGTCAACGGGGCCGAGGGCGCTCGCTCTGGTGAAACTATTTGTAGAGGGACTTTTTGTTCAGTTTGAGTAGACTACTTCTCATTTATCGTCAATGATGTATTATTCTCATGCTTATTATTTCGAGACGTTTCTCTCCCCGCAGTCAATGACGCTGTATCGTTTTTGAAGGCGCAGTTTCACTCATTTACATAAGACCCGATTGACTTTGTCTCGCTTTGGTTATAGCCTCGACCCTCGTTGCCTGGTTACAGTGTCGACGGAAACCTCTCACAAGTTTGAAGCGAGGTGCCTTGACTCAGGAAACACGACAAGTTGTCCAAAGTCAGTCAGAGTGGCACTTAAGTAGGCCTGTGTGTGCTGACTGGACGTCTCTCTGCCGAGGGCGAAGAGCGGGCGAGCCTCGAGTCATGCAGCCAGTCCCCTCAGGTGACGGAGAGTTCAGCCATGAAATAATCATGACGAGCCTGTGGGTAGTCCACTGAGCCAGCGACCAGCCGATGGACTTGCAGTCTGAAGGATGCGTCTCCCTCCGTTGTCAACCTCAGGCTACATGTCACATACTGGGTGACCCTGGCACACGTTCTGCACCTACCTTTATGTATGTATCTATAGGCTATATCTATATATGTATCTCTATATGTCTATCTATCTATCTATCTAGGCCAATCTATATCTTTCTATCTCTATATCTATGTATACTATATATATATATTATATATATATACTGTATATAAATTGCAAAATACTGTATCTATCTACACATATCTATCTATCTATATATCTCTCTACATCTAAAACTATTCATGTGTATCTATATATCTATCTCTATGTACTACACAGGTTTGAGATTTACGACCATGCAGGATGTAGATGAGACCTCTAGGACCCAGTGGAGTGGAACAGGACCCAGGCCTCCACTGAACTTGCACTTGTTCCAAATAGAAAATGAAACTTGAAAGGTGACAGAGGCAGCAGTTCAAACCTGCTCCAAAGGTGCGCGTGTTCACACCCACGTGTACAGTAGCAGGGAACCTAGAGACAGAAGAGCGGAGGAGGATCATCTCACAGCACCACATCTCATCCAGCGGCTCATGCTCTGGTCTTTAGATGTGGCACACACACTCCACGTCACGGGACGACAGTCTGTGTTCCTGCGCCAACCCTGACTGTGGTGACCAGGCGGCTAACACAGGAAGTGATGTCACCTGGCTGAGCTCCTCCAGGCCGGCAAGGGAGATCTAGCTACCATAGTAACCAACACCAGGTTCCATCCTAGCAAAGCCAGGCCACCTTGAGGCAGTGTGTGTTTATGTGTGTGTGTGTAAGTGTCCTACACAGTGGGGGCGGGGGGGGGGGGTGCACGTGTGTGTGTGTATGTGTGTATATATGAAGTGCATGCGTGTGTGGGTGCATGTGTCCTTCACAGTGGGGTGAGTGTATGTGTGTGTGTTGGTGTGTGTGCATGTCCTACACAGTGGGGTGTGTGTATCCTCCACAGTTGTGTGTGTATGTGTATGCGTGTGTGTGTGTGTATGTATGTGTGTAAATGTGTATGTCCTACACAGTGGGGTGTGTGTGTATGTATGAGTGCGTATGTGTGTACGTGTGTGTGTGTGTGTGTCCTCCACGACGGGGCATGGAGGGGTTTTCGGTGTACCAGCTGCCCGGCCTGAAGTCCTCTAATGGATCACAACAAAGCCCATTTCACAGAGCTGAGAAGCAGTGCTGTCCGCTGATGAGAAACACTTGGTGGTCATCAGACTGTGGAGATGAGCCATGGCACCTTCACCTGGCAGTCATGTTTAGAGAACACACAGCAGAGCAGTCTCTCTGGACTGCACACAACACACAACACACAACACACAGCACACAACACACAACACACAACACACAACACACAACACACAACACACAACACACAACACACAACACACAGGCATTATGGGAATCTACCTGGGCTCCTGAAGAAGTTGGTGGTGAGTGATTAACCTGCTGCGTTCAGTCCACCCACTCATCGTTTGGTGGGGTTAGGGTCTCACCATTAACAGGTTACGTTCCGCACTCATAACCCACCGCGTGCATGCTAATAACCAAACACTGTGTGTGTAGTGTGTTTGTGTGTGGTATATAAAGTATGTATGCGTGTGTCAACCTGTGTGGGTGTGTGTGTGCATGTCTACACGTGTGTGTGTGTGTGTGTATAGTGTGTGTAGTATGTATGTGTGTGGAGCGGGTATGTGTAATGTCTGTGTGTGTTCAGCGTGCACCTGTGTTTCCGTGTGTCTGCAGTGTACTCAGCTGGAATGTGTGTGTGTGTGTGCAGTATGTCTGCCTGTGTGTGTGTAGTGTATGTGTGTATGTGTGTGTGTGTGTGTGTGTCTGTGTGTGCGCACACTCGCCCACGCTCCAGCCTCCATCCCGGAGCAGCAGTAAACAGGAGAACAGCAGGGGGGTCCGAGCTCTGCTGCCACTCATCACACATTTATTCTCTTATTCCTATTAATGGGTCCTCATGAATAATGGAGTCGGCTCTCCGCTACCTGGCACAGGGTCACTCTGAAGGCCCCCTTCCCAAATACTGCCCATTATCTCTGCTGAATACATTACCGCTTCACAGAGAGAGCCCCCAAGCTGGGCTACGCTTGACCTTGCTGACGAGGGAATTCTGGGAAGATGATGACATCATCGGACTCGTGCGTGTTCTGAAGGGCAATGTTTTGAACTCTCGGAAGACACACTCCTCTTTGCTCTCTCCTTCATACACACAACACTTTCTGGGATAAAGAGATGGGGAGAGAGAGAGAGAGAGAGAGAGAGAGAGAGAGAGAGAGAGAGAGAGAGAGAGAGAGAGAGAGAGAGAGAGAGGGAGAGAGGGAGAGAGGGAGAGAGGGAGAGAGAGAGAGATAAAGTGAACGACAGGGGGAGAGGGAGAGAACAAGTGAGAAAGCGAGAAAGAGAGGAGGAAGACAGAGCGTGAACGAGGGAGAGGTACTTACGTTCTTCTCCACACCTTCACCGACAGGGAACAACTAAACTACAAGCTGGATTCATTCCCCAGCACATTGGATGGTGCTACATCGTGCCTCATCATTAACTCTCAGTACCAATGAATCCAGGCGACTGGAAACGGAGGCTCTCTGTTGCCGCTGTGTTTCCACTACTAGAGGCTCCTGTCACTGCACAGCTATGGTCAACACACTCTGTCATTCTCCACAGCAGAAGATACACAACTAGAGAGGGTAGAATTTCTGGGGAAATTGTGGGGTGTGCTCCTGTATTTTTGTGCGCCCTTCGACCGGTTAGCTCCTGCGATTCCCACACAGCAGAAGTGTAGTAGTTAGCTAGCTGTACAATTTACCGGGGCTAGGTCTGAATCTAGGAGCAAAACGGAGCACAGCTGCCAGCTGTAGGTATATGCAGGTAGCAACGCTAGTGCTAAATACGTATTTAGCTGGTTGGCTCGATGACGTCGGGTGAGTAGAGCTCTTGAGACTGCTCACCAAGTAGCCTCAACTTTCCTAGACTTTTATTTACGGTACTAATGCTGAGTGCTCGCAGATACGGCTGTCTGTCTTACTAGAACGTTGTATCAATGCTGTACATTGTGACATTAGGCTAGCACTGAGTTCCCTTGTGCCACACAAGGCACTTTTTGCCACAAAAACTTAATTCAAGCCTAAACCTTGAAACAGAACGTTCGTGCGACTACAAGCAACTCAATCGGGACCAAGACGAACATTTTGACACCGACATTGTCTATGTAGTACAAATATTCAATGTTTTTTTAGGGGTGGGAAAATAATTATAAATACAAATTATAAATATATATGAGAGAGAACAATGGTTGTGCTCGCCAAAGGCTTGAGCACACCCAATTACCATGTGGCGGCTATTTTCAGACCCAACCTCAAACAAGTCTTTAGAATCTCCTGTACCTGGTTTTCCATTCACACACGTGCACACACACACGTGCACACAGTACACATGCCTGCCTCTTAGCAACTAGCAGGCTGTATGAAATTGTCGGTTTTCTTTGAACAATGCATTAAATCTCTCTACCCCCATGGCAGGTTGGTGGTTGGGGTTCTTTCATAGGTGTGTGTGTGTGTGTGTGTGTGTGTGTGTGTGTGTGTTGTGTGTGTGTGTGTGTGTGTGTGTGTGTGTGTGTGTGTGTGTGTGTGTGTGTGTGTGTGTGTGCGCCTTGGTCCTCCATTACTGCTATAATTACTGGGCTAAAGTTAGAGAGC